>JABVXV010000176.1:0-127200 GCA_013365325.1 Dipetalonema caudispina
TTGGCAAAGGCTAATAACAGCGGAATAAAAAAAGAACGTTTCAAATGTGAAGTATGCAACAAATCATTCACATTTCAGTGCAGGCTGAGAGAACATATGAGCATCCATACAGGCGAGAAACTATTCAAATGTGCTAACTGCAGTATGAGTTTCAATTGGTTTTGTTATCTGCAAAGACATCAACTGTCACACAGCGCAGAACGGCGATTCAAATGTGCTAATTGCAGTAAGAGTTTCAAACGGTCTGGGGATCTGAAAGAACATCAACTGTCACACAGCGCAGAACGGCGATTCAAATGTGAGATATGCGGTCAAAAATTCAAACATTACACCAGTGTTCACAAACACAAGCTGTCGCACAAGGACGAGCGACAATTTAAATGTGTTAAATGCGGTAAAAAATACAGGAACTACAGTAATCTGCGAAAACATGAACTGTCGCACAAGGAACATGATTCTACTGTGAGCCCCTTAATTACATTGACAGTAGAAGATATTTCTGCAACAGCTACATTAATAAAGCGAATAATATCATCTGCGGGGTTATAAACTATTCAGTTGTGATGGCTTAAATTGTATTTGAACTATTATGCTTTATGCTTTACTCAATACTTTTTTGATTGAATATATGATTATGGGAATTTTTGAATCAAAAAGAGCCCGAATTCCGTATTGCATCAACTTTATCACTTCGAATTTTTTTAACCTGCGGTGATAGTATTCCATTCATCATTTCCACCTGAAATCCGAAAATGTTGATGGAATATTTACAAACATTGTTTCACTCAGACTTCCTGTTTTCATTGTATTGAAAATTGGCTTTTAATAATTAACAGTATTGATCAGTCACTTTACCGATTTTTTTCATCGCTTTTCTTTACTTACTATTGTCAACGACGCTGGCTGATATTTGACTAAAAAATTGAATGCCATCTTTCCATATATTAATGCAATAAAATTATGTTCAAAATTTGTTAACACATTTTCCATTTTTGTAACGGTTGAATAGCACAGCGATATGTTACGAATAATTAAATGATAAATTTATTGAGGCATAAAAAAATATTTTCATAAGCTATAAGTATGACCTATTTTCATAAACTATAAGTGTGATCTATTTTCATAGGTTAGAAATATAATCTATCACCATAAGTCATAAGTGTGACCTGTTGCTATTAATACAATTATGAAGGATAAAATGTATCTTAAAATAAATGGAAAATTTTTGCAATTATTGATGAAAATAAACCTATCAACGAATGAAATTTAAATGGTAATTGTTGCATTTTCAGCGAAATTCCCACATTTTATAATTTGATCAATAAAATTTATACAAGTAGTATACTGTATGTTATGGTTATCAGTGATAGTGATAAGCGTTATATACGGACAATTTATTATAATACCATAATTAGTGATAGTAATACGTAATCGATACAATGATATGGGACGAATTAAAAAACAAAAAACAAAAAAAAAAAAGAATGGTAGCATTGTTTTTGTGGTATAAATCATTTCCTAAAAATGAAATAATCCCATTTTTTCTTTTTTTTTTAAATCTAAATTAAAATAAGATAAATTTCAATATCATAACAAATCGAATTACAATTCTTGGCTCATTTAAACATAATTACCATAACTTCTTTCGCATAATGATTTTAGAAAACATATACACGTTCGTTATAAATACTTTTTCATTTGACAAAATCATGGAATCATACAATTTGATGTTTTGAAGAATTATTTCGTTATCTGATTTGATATACTTCTTTAAAGTAATTCTTCCAACATTTCCAAGAATATTTTTCATTTCACACAGCAAACTTCAAGTAATACAGGAATTTTTCACAAAATAATTACTCTTTTGTTTGAAATTTATGTGAAAATTCTTTCAAAACTTATGTTATTTTTCCATTTTTCAAAGAAAAAAAAAGAGGCACTCATCAGAGTACGATATGGCGTGAAACAAATAAAAACAAAAGTTTTCTATATCTTGGAAATATATTATTCGATCATTATATCAAGTATTTGTACACCGAAAATCGATCAAATTTGTGACTCTTTTTTTACATGAATTCTCTTGGGCAAGCAACGAAAGAATCTTGTGCAAATTTACTAGCTTAATTAATGGACGAGATGAATTACTTTAATCGGAACTAGACCATAATAATATTGATATGATTCGGTTTACTGATACTTGATTAAATTTTTATGCCTACATTTTATTTAAACACTAATAACCGACAAGTTTCACATATTGTTTTTGATCATGAGTTTTTAAATATGTCTTCAGAAGGGACTGAAGTTTCAAAAATCTGGTGTCACAGGATTTAATTTGGGAATATTCAATAATAGCATCAAGTATATCGAATGAAAACTCAACCTGTCGGAAAAAACCGAAATAATTTTAGCAGAAATGTGTAGAAATTTTCTTTGGTGATTCATCACTTACAACGAATATAAACAAATGTTATGATGCGAAACCTGATTCTCATCTTTGTTACCAATTACCAAGCTTTATTTACAGTAGTAAATGCCGGAAACTAATTCACATGCAAATACTTCCGGTCTTATAACCTAGTTTATGGATAATGTCAGGAATGTTGTAAAGCAACTCACACTTTAAAAAGGATTGTTATCAGTTGAGGATTTACTATTTGATAACTTCTCCACTATTTTAATGTTAATAAAACAATCGTGATTTCAATATTCATTTTTCGATTGTATTATAGAGCAGTTGCAGTGAGTAAAATTTGTCACAAAGTCTTTATCACATAAAAAATCCTTCTCTCACATTTCCAATCCCCAATACAAAAACGCTTTTACGACATAACTAATCTCACTTAATTTAATTGAACAAAAAACAGATTGCGTTGATGACGGGAAGTCCCCAGTTATCATGCCAGAAATTCGTAATTGAAACCTACATAGGACCGATCATTTTTATAACAATAATCTCGACGTTTTTGAGCTTCTTTATTTATCACTGATACTCATACATACCACTTTAATTTTTAATATTTCCCAGCAAATTTTGCGTTAAGTGCATTTGTACCATCACCTCTTTGATTTTCTGGTGGCATCCACATGATGTAATCCTCATCTTTGTTAGCAATTCCATCACCATAATCACCGTTCTGCAATGCAAATTATATAGAATTGGCATTAAATATTTGCCATGAATAAATACAAACAGATAGAATACATTATTGGTGGATGGTCAATAATAATCAATAAAAAGTTAAAATTGAACAGTTAAAGATAGTTTAATAATTTGGGTTTGGATTATTATTTCGAACTGAAGTTTAAAGTCTAAAGTAAAGAGAAAAAAATCAAAAGCATATGCGATGTCACATATCATAAATCGTTTGGTTAACAAATTAAAACCTTTTGCTGCTTCGATGATGTTATATTACGGGTTCGCATACGCTTTCGTTTTAAAGATCTGTCGTCTTTTATTGAAAATGGTTGCTTTTCATTCGATTGCACATGCTGCGGCATTTCTTGTGCCACGGTTAATGGAACTATGACTGTTTCATCTTTTTCGGCTTTTTCAATCACAGATAATTCCTCTGAGTTCGATCCCTGTGCTGATGTTGTTGGGACATTGAATTCCTTGAAATTAAAGATTCATTTCACGAAATCAGTAAAAGTAATATTACTTTAAAAAGTTGGAAATTCCGGAAAGATTTTTTCAAAAGTGGGAAAAACTTTTTAAAAGGCTATCACAAAACAACCAACAGCAAACCTTTGAATCATTAGTTTCCGCTCTAAAATCTTGCTGACGAACACTAGATGAGGCATTACCGCAATCATCAATTGCTTTTTCATCATCTTCAACTTCTGCTATAAAAGGTAGCCTATCGGAAGTTTCATTGATGAATGTATCCGATGGAAGTTCCATTCCTAATGGCTCAGTTCGTTCTTTCTCTTCCGGAAGTGATTTTTTGACTTGTCGCATTTTCATCAGTTTTTTCATTGTCGCAGCCGATAAAGAACCCATAGCACGTTTACCACCCTGAAATTTTGAGTTTAACTTCCAAAAACCATACAATTTTCGAAATCTTCAGGATTACCTAACCTAAGAAGCAGAAAGTTTTGTTAACTTATTAAATCATTTAAAACTTCAATTCGAAAAAACAGCTCACCACCTGATTTGATGATATCTTCAATGTTGGAAGTTCCACTGGCTTTGCTATTTTAGCTAATTTTTCGAGTCGCTCTTTTTCATGCTTCAAAGCTACGAGACGATGCCGCAAGACTGATTTCTCCATCTTCACCTGTAAATGAAATTATTTCCCATACTCTCTCACATCATTTTGTACATGATGAAATTTAATACAGAGTGCTACACAGTCTAAAAGCATATCATACATATGTACTTTACACTTATAAACAACGATGAAGTTAAATGGTTTATTCAGAAAACGCATGTAGAGAAGTAAAAATATTAAAATAATTTTGAAATCTGAAATGGTTTAAAGAACTGGTTGAAAATATAAACAAAATCAAACTTACGGCCACGCTATCTTTCTTACTGCTGGAATGCCCCAGTTGCTTGCAGAATTTATCGAGATCATCATCATTATTTTCATCATCCTCCTTCTCGTTTCTTTCTTTGGAAAATGTTGCCAACTGAGCCTCCACCTCACATAATTCTTTACTTGTTGAAGCAATCTTCTTCGTCAAGGTTTCGAAAGTTTCTATTTCCGTTGTTACTTTACCTTTCGCTTCCTAATATTTGCAGCATAGAAGGTTTTTGTTTCAAAGAGTTTATGATGCCACGAACATAAGTTCCTCTCTTATAATTTTGAAGACAACAAATATTGAAAAAAGAAAGTAGCAAAAGATAACTAACCAAAGCACGCTGCCGTCGCTTTTCACGATTTTTTTCAATTTGACCTGTCCGGTCAAAATACGTATCTTCATCGGAATCGTAATAATCATTATCTACTAGATTTTTAGCCCTCTTTCTGGCTTCATTCGATCGAAACAGAATATTATGCATGTCTGTTAAAAAATAAACATAAGAAAATGATATGAAGAGAAGCTTTTTTAAAAAGTTGAAAAAGAAAAAAAGAAGATGATGTAAATCTCAGGATAAAAAAGATTCAAAATCCCAAAATACCTAAGGTTTTGCAAGCATTGAAGGCACATAACACCTGAGCTTCTTTTTTGCTTCCACTACATACTGCTGAAGCGGATAAAGATTGGCCAGCTGCTGTATCGACAGGTAATCTGAATAATAACGTTAAAATCTCAAAATAGCCGTTATTGCACAGTTAATCCATTCAAAACTAAAAATAAAAGCAAATATAAACTTACTCAATGGAACATATCCATTTGTGGTTTTGCCCTGTCCCTGTTTCTTCATATGTAAATTCCATATCGAAGCCTTCTTTTTCAAAAAACCGTGATAACACTTTTAGCGGATCATTACGATATCTTTCTTCCCGCTCTTGGATATCATCTTCTTCATGCGCCTGAGCATATGCTAGCTCTTCGTCGTAATCTGGAACGATATAACTTAAAAAGGAGCAATACAAAGTAACAACAACACTAATTTCGAAGATCATAAATGCTTTCTTGAAAATCCAGCCGTATCTCAACCATTTATTTATTTGCAACTTAAAGGAATCATAAGTAATTTCTCTTCTGTTCACTGTTTGAAATCTCTAGCTATGAATAAAATATAAATCAAAATGAACCAAAAAGTTTGAAAGTCCTCGACTTTTAGGAAAAGAAGAAATCAACAAACCCATTCCCCACATAATACCATCGCTATCTTTTTCATTTTCTGATACCTTCTCCTTCTCTCTCTGTATTTTATCATAAAGTTTTTTTTGCTCGATCAACCGTTTCATTTCTGTTGGTGAATATTCCCATTCCTCTTCAGTGTCTGAGTTTGGTCCGAATAAAGTCATAATTCTGCTACTTCCTTTAAAAAAATTCCATTGAAATGAAAGAAAAAGTTGGACTTTCAAAGTCGAGTTATCTAATTATCAGAAAATTATATAGATCAACCTTAAAATTTTACTTTACTGAAGGAAAACACTAGAAGACAAGTTTCACTAATTTAAACTGTAATAGTTCAGGCATTCCCAAAGATGGGAAACAAATAAAGCATACCTCCAAACTGCATAACATGTCCGACGCGTATTCGGATGAACTGTTTTGATGGAATCCTTTTTTTGTTTAGTTTGGTACCATGTGTGCTACCCAAATCATAAATATACCATCCTTTACCGGTTCGATTCATTAAATCATCACCATATTGAAGTATGCAATGATGTCTACAAATCATCAGATAATGTCAAAAATGATAACTTCGGAAAAAAAAACCTTAGAAATTAGAGTTCTGGCAAATTCGGGACTGAACATTCTATTATAAAAATCTATTGCAATCGAGAGAATTGAATAATATCAAAACACAGAAGTATCTTCCTAATATCAGAAGAAAATCAAAGCTTTCCAACAGTGCAAATACCATTTGATAAATGTATGAATGCAAGTTAACCAAATGGCTTTGCAATAAGTCTACTGACAGAAATAAATTTCCAGGAAAATACCTTGAAATAGTCGGATGTTCCAGCTGTATGTCACATGATGGTAACCTACCGATAATTACAAACGTTACAGCTTTCCGTTTCCCGAAATCAACTCTATCAATTACAATACCATTCTTGATAACTTCAAACCCATAATGAATATCGTTCGATGGTTCAACAGCAAATGGCGGTGGATCATATTCCAAATTAGGTTGAGTTATAGACATTATCGGCACAGCAACGTCCATTATTATATTCTGAAAGAGTAAAAAAAAATATATGCGGAATGTTTTCGTTCATTATAGTAGCGTGAAATTAAGTTTAAAACTAAGAACTGTCAATCACAACCGTTCATGTACTGCATGTGCATATTCAGATATTTTTGGTAAAAGACATTAATAAAATCAAATAGAGATAATAGAATCCATCAAAGTCCGCAAAAGAATTTTGTATATTACTTTAGCTAAATCAAGTTTAAATTTGTACAAAGATGCAAACTATTAGCTGCATAGCTTATATAGCTGACGTAACGTACGTATGAAGTTGAACATATGAAGTAAGCAAAGTATGTTCGTCTCAAAATTATTTAATTATATCAATTTGATCCAAATAATTCTACGTTTTTTTTTTTTCTTCGCAGAACTGACATTAAAACAATTACTTTCTCATCCTTTTCTTTCGATAACGGAGCTTTAAAGTCACTCGTCGTCATTTCCAATGAATTCCTGAAATCTCGATTTCGTATTATAATTTCTTTCCTATCCCAGAAAGATGTAACATGAACAAATCCAACAATAAACTCAATTAATTACTTAATTAGCACCAAACTCTAACATCAATATGACAATAAAATTAAAGAATTCAAATTTTAACAGTACCACAATATACGGCCCATTATTATTTGAATAGTCTTTTCCTATTTCTTCTTAATTAAGGGTATCACGTCAATTACGTGTTGTACGTTATATATTATTAAATTACGTGTTATACGTTATATATTATTATCAAAGATATTTGTTGTATAACGATACTGGAATGAAAGTTTTCTAGGTTGATAACCTAACAGAGCTTATTTTTAGCATCATATATCATAAATCATACGTGTGGATTTTTTAACGTCATGAATTTACCAGAGAAACGTATGAAAGAAGCAGTAGATGCATTGATTGATGATATCGATCAAAGGTAATATGTATATTTCATGAAATTTATTATTTATATTTCATGTAATATATTTAATAAAATCATTTATACGTTGAAAGGTTATCTGAGAAATATATGTCTATATCTTTACTGTTAATGAAATTGATTATTACCTGTGCAAAAAAAAAAAAAAAAAAAAAAAATTATAAAAAAAAAAAACTAAAAATAACTCTCATTTACACAGTCTGATAGAATTATTTGTAACTTGCACATGTAAGAAAACTTTTGTAATCGATACATTTGATGAAGGAAGCACTTACACATTATAACGATAATGAATACGTCCATCCGATGAAACGTCTGCAGTAAAGTTTAAACACAAAATACATATCTATATTATCTAAATGTTTATGTTATAACGTTTATACGTTTGATAGAAACGTTGGTTTATTGTACGTTTATTAAATAAAGACGATACTTTTTCGGAAAATGTCGAAAAGTTTTTGTTTTTTATTTGAAAGAGAAGAATCTCCTTTGTTAAAGCAATTTGAATTCTACTCCAATTTCTGTTTCATGCGAGGACAATGAAGTCTTCTTAGCTTGCTGGTAGATGTCAGTAGAAGCATTGAATCCTCTTATACATCGACCCAAAATGAATTAAAATTCGTGCTCCTTCGGGAGTTTTTTCAGATGAATTCAATTGTTCTTAACTAATTACAATCGTCTATCAATAATAAAATGAGCTTATTATGTCATTTTCAAAATTAGGATTTTAAATTTTAAAAAAAAAAGCAACCTTTTTTTCAGTTATTTGAGAGGAATGCATAAGAAAATGTTCGTTTGTTCATCAGATTGCTACGATAGGAGTATGAATCGAGATATTGTGGAAACTTGTGTTGAAGGTTGTAATGAACCTATCAGAAATGCAACTGGTATTTTGCAAAAAGAACTTGACAATTTGCAGGTAATAGTACTAAATTATAGTATTGATTAAAATCATAGTTACTGCAGACAGTACGAATTTTATGAATCTGATATTTGTGGATGTTAGAAATTTCAAGTTGTTATAAGAAGACTTAACGAGAATCGGAAGAGAGGAATAATTAATAAAAGACTTAAGGAGTAAACAGCATTTCATTTCTTTTCTAACCAACGCTAATTAACGTTAGCTAACTTTCTACAATTTGATTATTCCATAGCAAAAAAAAGTGTAGGACTGGTCCGGCGTTTTTAATTCTTTTTTTTAGGATTGCTGGCTTCAAAAAAATTTTAAATCATTTTAAGGCACAGCTGAATCGTTGTGGAATGACATGTTTTGATAAAGCAACGCAGAAATTTGGTCCAGATCATGCAAAGTATACTGAGATACAAAGCAAGGAATTTGATAAACAACTCTTGAAGTAACCAATTTCTGCATTTGCCTCCGTCTTCTTGGACGTATTCATCCAAGTCATTTACTGATCATTTGGTTAACATCGCTTTATTTTGTGTAAATTTCGGAATTTTTGGTTCTCAAATCTTCGGTTGATTTTTCAGCAACAAAATTTCTGCGAAACATTAAAATACTCATTCCAGTTGTGCGTGTTCCTGTGTCGACGACCATATCAAACTGCTGCCGAATATCCGGAAACGATTAGTTGATTCCTACCGAAGATTTCTGAAGTGAAATTGCAATTCTCCACTTCTGCTTGTTGTTTTATTCTCTAATTGCTCAATTCGAGTGCAGGGTTTTTACTTTCCCCATCTGCGTGGCGCTACTCTACTAACGAAAACTCTGGAAGTAGGGCTTTTCATAAAGTCAATGTTAAACATAGAATTGTTTTTGGATGAAGCAAATTCCCTAATGTTATGCAGTTGCCTGAGATTTATTATTATCTCGATTTTGTATTTGTTTGCAGTTTGTTAGGTTATAAATTTTTTCAGTTCATTTTGGATATGGAAATGATTATGTGAATGGCATATTTGACAAATTCCAAACACGGAGTTTTGATCTGCAGGCATTTCGAATAACGGGGGATTCGCAGATTTTCGCTAATCTTCATTTCCCATAAAGAGATCAGTATGATACGCACGTTTCCAACTCACAGCCGTTTCTCTTGCCCAAATGTTAAGTAACAAAAAGTGTTTCAGAAGTTGACAGGCCTTGTTACTAATTATCATCTATCCAATTAGATAGGCCTTCTTCATTGTCTTTGTTCCCCTATCCTTCCGAACAACTTCCATACACTATTCAAAAAAACTCTCATAAGCTCAGAAGAATAAGATTTCCTCTTTCCAATAAACGCCATGAGATTTTGTTCGAGATTGTATCGGTAATGCTAAGGAAGGTGTAAAATACCGACTTAAATTTCACTGAACAAAAAGGAGATTTCATGACAGACAGCGTGATGAAAGCCTGGATAATGTGAGCCTCATAATAACAAATGATATTAACTCCAAAGTTACACTAAAAGTAGTTGTAATTTCTGTCGTGATCAAACCTGCATGTAACGCTAGTAGACCAATGGATTGACTGAAGACATTTGTAGCGCATAATTTATTTGTTACCATCAAACACTTACAAAAAATCGTGAATGAACGCAAGCGCTACGTTTTTTTTTTTTTTTTTTTAAACCTTAATTTTTCATCAGTGACAAATACATTACTTGAACAAAGCGAGGTTCATAATCAAATCCAAGAGAACAGTGTAAGAAAAAGAGAACTCGAGTAATGCAGAAATACTTCATTTTAATTCAGGTGACGACTGTGAAAGGGTGAAAAGAGAGAAAGAGATATAAAAAAAATCGGAAAACTAAGGGAAAAAACAAATATAGGGAAGATTGGTGATGGAATGAAAGGAAAAGGGCAAACAATAGAAACTTCTGAATCATACCTAATGATACAACACGACTTCCACGTAAGATGCCAGATAAAACATCGAAAAAATTTTGTATGCCGCATTTCTGTAAAACCATAATACACAGATATCGGGACTTGCGGCTCAATGTAGGACAAAAAAAAAAATTCAAATGCAAAACGACCAATTGAAAAGATGGTTCCTTCTAAAAAAAAAAAAAATCTAGGTTTTAACAAAAATTTCAATCGCTCTTTTTTGATTTGATTCTCAAAAATAAACAAATGCTACAGTATAGTTGTCGAATATTATAGGACCACTCAAACCAATTAAATGCTCTAACGGGAAACCTCTCTTCTACTGAACCAAACAAACCAACCACCTATAAGGGACGAGGTAATTAAGCGGTGATTAAATCATATCAATGTTCACCATTCCAAGGAATAAACGGTCTCTCTTTTAATGGCCTGATTACATACCTAATTTAACATTGAACAATTAAAAAACAATGAAGTAAAAAGTGTAAAGATTTATAAAACACAAAATGCCGTACGATTAAGAGAACTATTTGACAAGAGCCGGGGATGGTAAACGGCTCACGGCATTCACAGCATAAAACATAACCAAACAACCTGAAAAAAAAATAAGTAGATAACTGGAAAAAGCTAAAGGAACGCAGATAAACACAGATGAAGCTCATGCATAAGAAAAAGCATAAAAACATTAAATCAGAGATTTTTTGTGATAGGTCTAAACACTAAAAAACATCTGAATTAACGAACTTTTGTAGTGAATCTTAGGCAAATCAAACTGGAACTTGATTCAGTAAATATCAAGATCTCGAAAACTTTAATTAGCGAAACAAAGCAAAAAAATGACAAAACCATTCACCTGAACAGGGAAGCATTCAGCCCTGGAAGATTGGTTCTTGCTTCCACACTGTTCATATTTGTTAAAATGTGCTGCACTGAGGCGATCAAAAAGGCTACATGAGATAAAGGCTTTGCACCTTTAAAAACGTAATTAGATGAATCTTTCTTAAAATTACAATTTTCCAGTTTTTTTTTTTACATATTATAATCACCCTCAGCAGTTGAAAAGCTTTTCAGGGAAAGATTGAGGGCAAGAAAAATTTTTCGTCTTACATTTTTAAAGAAAAAGAAATTTGACATCAAAGAATAGCACCCGAAGTTATCGAATATAATAAACTAATGTGTATAATTAAAACGTGATAATGAACACGGTGATTAACAGAAATTAAAAATTGTGGAATCAAAAAAACGAAATATTAGACAGGCTAAAATTCAAAAAAAAGTTAAAAACAAAACTATATGCACATACAACCGGTTTTCACGCTCAAGACGAGTACTGTGCAATGATTGAAATATGGACCTGAAAAATAAATACGTGTACTGCATAGAGACATTGAAATCAAATTAGGAAATTTTAAGAATATGTAGAACATACTAACTAAATATTATCGACAAAAAACTAAAAATTACTTCAGTCTATACTACTATTCTTTAACATTAGATGGACGAAAAGTAGCCTTGTGATGTAACAACTCACTTCCTTGCTGGGTTTCATTACCAACAGCTTTTCAAGTGCAAACTCAATTTTCTAATTTTATTTTCAATTTAGGAAACAACTAGCTAGTTATATTAGATAGAGAAACCGAAAATAATAAATAGAAAGAAAGGCTTACATATAGCAATAATAAGATAAATCAAAACACAATAAATTGAAAGAGATCAAAATAAAAACGAGAAAAACGCAACACCTTCACCAAACCTGAAACAGATAAATTTTACACAGCGTGGCTTAGCATCAAAAATTGTTCGTTAGAAAAAAATTCATCCTCCTCAACTGTCTTACCCTTTCGGTTTCTAAAATTTTTAGTTACAATTACACGTGTGGATCACTCAGGGCTACTTCGATATTCGGCTGATGTGTCTCTTCGTTGCACGAAACTCCTGATCCATTTTTTCTTTTTTACATTTTTCCACAAACCGCCAGTCGTTTAACTGTCCAGGTTAAGGCCCGTCATTTTCCTATTTCGTTTTATAAAGACCAATAAAATCAGCAATATTTCTATTTACCGTCTATGCAGTCGCTTCTTTGGAAGATCCAACCATTTCGCTACCATTCTCGTCAACGATCTGATATTCGGCAACATATAGTTTCGGATCCACCGACTGAAAACGGCAACACTGCTTAATTTGAATCCGTTCAGAAAATTAATACTTGTATGCTAATTAATTTAAAATAAAATATTGGATTAAGCATTTTTTTTTTTTAAAAAGGCGGACGAAACGTTGCGTAAGTGAGAAAAAGAAACTTTGAAGAAAATCTGCAGAAAAATGATAAAGAATGAACCTTTGGAATTGGAGCAATGCGAGTCCTCAATTCAGCTTCGATACGTCGAAGAGTGAAGCGATCCTCGTAAGTGATAAGATTGATTGCAATGCCAAGATGTCCGAAGCGACCGGAACTAAAAACATTACCAGTTCTACTTCTCCTTACTATAAATGTATAATCAAAGTGACTAGTCATATACATTACGAAATATATTTTTTATAATATACATTATGAAATCAAAAATATCTGATCTAGCAACAAACAAGTGACCCTGTCACTTCATCACATTCTATAAAAGATAAGAAGGCTGGAATGGTGCTCTATAATCGTAAAAGAACCAATCCTAAACAGAGACATACACATCCACACAGGATAGTCAATAAAATATAGTTATCGGAATCTTTACATAAAACATTTCAAAAATTACAAAGTAGTAAAATAAATACCGGCCAATACGATGCAGATATGTTTCGGCGTTGCGCGGAAAATCGAAATTGATGACTACATTCACAGCTTGAATATCGATACCTCTAGTAAGCAAATCAGAGCAGACCAAATTACGACAAGCTCCTTTGCGGAAATCATGAAAAACCCGATTACGATGACCCTGTGCCATGCGTGAATGGATGTAATAGCAGGAATAGCCTATTTCTGTGATTTTCTTTGCCAAAAGTTCCACACGTTGTGTTGAATTACAAAAAATTATGGACTGATTGATTTGAAGCTGAAAAAGTTCAAATGATAACTAAAATAAAATATTTTGAAAGACAAAGAGACAAGAAAAATTACTCCAGATACATGCTCATCCATGGCCTCAAAACTGATCATATAATCGACGAGTCAGCAACAAATTAGCTGGCTGAATCCAGGTAATGTGTGACAGTAAACCAGTTTCGATCAAGTAAGCTTTCATAAATGTTGTTAATACTCTTCTATTTCCATTAAAGTTCAAATGTGGCTTAGAATACATAAAAATACAACGAACCTTACGGAACAACGTATTCAAGCAATGAACTTTCTGCTTCTCTTGGACATAGGCGTAATACTGCGTAACACCAACCAGTGTCAATTCTTCCATCAGATTAATTTCGTATGGGTTCCTCATATGCTTTTGCATGAATGTTGCCACCGTTAGGGGAAATGTTGCCGAATAAAGCATAATCTGACGATCAGGCGGTAGAAATTTGATGACGCGATCTAAAATGCCTTGGAAATCCTGAGAAAGAAGCTTGTCAGCTTCATCCAGTACTAGTGTTGTGCAATGCGACATATCAGCAACATTCTGAAATGAAAGTTAATTGATTGTAAATGATACTTTTTAACCGTAAAGAATACCAAAACTGTCAGGAATAAATGTTAAACTTCAGTTTTAACTAAAGCCAAGTTGCTTGGGGATTCTAATAAAAAGAATACAACGGATTATCTATCATTAAAATCAGTAGGTCCGTTCTGACAATAATGATGGCAATAATGTTACCGACATATGGTCTCTGCAAAATACAGCTGCTCGGCTTAGCCTATTATAGTAAAGTAGTTTAATAATCGTTTTGCTATGCTTTAGAATTTCTCAAAACATCAAGGTTAAACAAAATTTTAAAATTTTTTTCCTTCGGAATTTCTTCTTTTAATTGAAAAAGTCACAAAACCGTACCTTATCCATAAGATCAAGAATACGGCCAGGAGTTGCCACAATGATATGAACAGTGCCATTCAGGCGCATGATATCGTTACGAAGTTCCGTACCTCCCGTAGTAACCATTACCTAAAGCAAACATTCATACTTCATATGTGAAAAACATCATGAATGTAAATTGTGTCCAAATTCAAACAGGAAAGTCCTTCAATTGAGAAAAGGTGACTATTGTTAACCTATTCAGAATGTCTCACCATTTAGTTTGCGTTCACTTAGGGAGATCATGATGCTAGTACGATACGTTAAGCACACAGTGCATCCAGACCATCAGAAAAAACTCACCACAAAGCCTAACCAAACCAAGCCAATCATACTGTTAAAAGCTCCGTACCTCCCATTGTAATCATTAGTAACCACTTTTTGAAAACCGAACCTTTGGATTTCGCAAAAAAAATCATAATGACTCTGATAAGCTCACATACAACGCATATCTTCCGCCTCATATGCAACATTACTTTTCCATTTCGCGACAAAATGGTTTTTCAGACGGTTGCTAGTAGAATTATTTTAAAGAATAATTGTTTCAAACTTAACCTTCAAATTAAGATGTTTGCTCAAGTCGACGCAAATATTAGAGGTTTGAAATGCTAGTTCCCTAGTCGGTACAATGATCAATGATTGCGGGTATTTCTTCTCGACATCAACTTTATCAATACAAGGGATGCAATAGGCACCTGTTTTACCTGTACCATTCTTTGCACGTGCTAATATATCTTGACCTGAAATTTTCTTTCAATCAATTCAAAAGAATACATCAAGATTCAACATTATCAAGTTCTCAAAAACTGGATTTCCTATAGGGTATGCACATGACGGAATCGTAATTCGCCTTTCACTACTTTTTTCTTGTTAGCTTGTCGATGATAAGTCTCCACTACAGTAAACAGGATTTTCTAGAAAACCTGAAAAAAAAAGACAGCAAATTTTTTTTAGTAGCACTTTACCTGATAATGCAATTGAAATGGATGCTTCCTGTATTGGACTTGGCTTTTCCCAACCTTTCTCAAAAATTCCCATCAACAATGGCCGCTTCAAGCAAAAATCCTCAAATTCGATACCTTTTGTATCCGTCACATCCTAAAACCATTCGAAAGTTATACCAAATTTATTTGCAAAATTCCGAAATAGTAACTTCAACAGTTAAAACATGCTAACCGTTGTCTTGAAACGCAGATCTTTAGCTGGCAGGTTAAGGTTTTCCTTCCAAGACTGATCACTCTGTGACTCCGTTTTGTTGGTCATTTGTGAAACAATAATAATAGCGTCTTATCAAAATCAATAGCAGCTGAATGAAATCTAAAAGCTGAGTTAAATCTTTTCGTGTGAAGTACTACCAAAATCGTATTGAAGGTTACTACGAAATATCAAATTCCCGAATACCTTCGTGAACTTTTGATTTCGGGCAAGATCATCTTCAATTTAGACTTAAAACAATATTATGCTGCTCTTAACTAAAATCGCTGTCTTACAAGAAACCTAGTCGGGATCAAAGAAAAAATTTTATATATGAACAATCACGCGACATAACTGCAACGAAATATCTGCAAAGACACATTTAGTTTACCTGTATGCTAACGGCACACACATTATTTTACTATCACCTTCTATATCAACCAAGCCAATATCAAAAAACATGAGACTAAACTAATGAAAAAAAAAAAAAAAAAAAACATTGAATTTATCTTCTACAAAATTTGCCTTAATATATCTACGTGCAAGAAAAATCGCTGCAATCAGAACATAAGATACAGAATTCCATCTAAATTATCTCATATTTAGATGCCTAATCAGATTACCACGTTGAACTTAATGTACACATTACTTCCACAACTTAAATATCATCTAATTTGTACTCTACATTGAAGGCAATGATCTGAAATCTCAGCAAATAGATCTATAAGAATTATCAAGTTCTAAGAAAGCAACATAATCTGTCTTTTAAACAAAACTACAAGAAGGAATGTTCCCATAGATCTAGCGCTCATATCACTGATCTATCCAATCTAAATGATCTATATACAATCGAAATAGGTTTAGTCATATATTATCTTAGAACAACAAAAACTACTACATATTTATCACTAAATTTATATTCATAAGAGCTTTATGATGATGCCGATATATATATGTACACATAAATATTGTCCAATACATGCTTCAAAGTTAAACATCAAAAATGAAGATGCCTTTTTAATGAGCGTTCTTACGATACATATGAACAAAAGTCCCACACATATAATAAATATATTAATTTCAAGCAAATTTCTAAATTACCTACTATTTCTAAGCCACATAACAACAATAGATATAGTATATCTAGAACTAATCACATCAATTCTTTTACCTAACATTTTCATTAAATATCAACAGATTTACAATATCTATATATATATATATATATATTATCATGTAAACTTCCAAATTGCACGTCAACAAGCACAATTAAGACAATACAATCTATGTAATATGCATCAATTTTAATATGTTGCACGTTAACAGTCAGTTTATTTTTTTTTTAGGCTAAATTTTCATTAAATATCAACAGATTTACAATATCTATATACATATATATTTTTCATGTAAACTTTCAAATTGCACGTCAACAAGCACAATTAAGACAATACAATCTATGTAATATGCATCAATTTTAATATGTTGCACGTTAACAGTCAGTTTATTTTTTTTAGGTTGAATTAAAATTAAACAATCAAATATGAAAAAAAAGGGAAGGAAGGAAGGAAGGAAGAAAAAATGTTCAAATTTGGGAAAAATGGAAATTTGAACAATTCAAAAAAAAAAAAAAAAAAAACTATCTTAACAAATATATTACAAGTAAATTACAACAATTCCTCAAAAATTCAACAAATACTAAGTAAATATTCATATATGTATTACTCAAAGTACATCAAAATGTACGTATTATGCATATAACAAATTGTATGATTTCTTGTTGGCAGATTGCCATCGTTCCTATTAAACCGTATTATTGCTGTTTACCTATGAAAATGTTTGTTAAGTTATATGAGTAAATTTTAAAAACTCATATTTCAATATTTCACTTAGCAATCATTGGACGTGCATATTGTCACATTTTATTTTATGGCATAACGTAAAAATCAAAATTATTTTCATATATCTCATTAGATAATTTAAACTTTGCTCAAAAATATCTCATTACGTAAGTTACTTAATGTAAGTTTACATTGTATTTACATATTCTAATGCTTCGTTTAGCAATCAAACGGATACATTGTTAATGTTTCATTTTATAATATGCGTAAACTTCGTCGAAAATTACAATGAATTTTGTTAGAGATGATTTGAATTTTATTCGAAAAAAAGAAAAAAAAAATCCATTACAGGAACTATCAAATCATAATGATCACACCAAAGAGTATCTAAAATGATGAAGGATAATCCACTAAAAGAAACTATAAAAATGATAGAAACTAAGTTTAACGCTATGGGCCGCATCAATGCGGCCATTCCCCTGTGCGCAATTCAATGGTGCTATCTGAAAGGGACGTTTACAAGATTTATTCTCATCTTTTACTAGCAATGAAATGTCTTCTTTATCTTTCATCATCTTTTGCATCATTTCTTCTTCACATTTAAATACGCTGCAAATAGGCTGCATGTCACTGTGCATTATCATATTTCACTTGTGTTACGCTAGTAAACTCTAAAAATTAGACAAAAATTTTTAGAATTTAAGTGAATACTAAGAGCTAGGACTTTTTGAGGTCTAAATAGATGAAATTAACTTTATATTATATCTTCTCATTCTTGATCATCATGTCTTTTTCAATTTTAATTTTTTTAAATTTCATTTATCGATTAAGAATCTAATTAAAATTTGAAATATAACGTGAGAAGTTTTCAACTGATTTTTGAAATCTAACATGAAATGTTTTCAACTGATTTCCTTGCTATTTCTTTCTGTTTTAGGAAACCAAAGAGTGGAAATTCTATTCCGTTGGATTTGATAAAAAACTTCCATACTGATAATTACTTCTCAGACTTTAAAGTAATTGCTTTTCCAGCAAAAATCTTCCCATGGGTATTTTTTCACTTCCCACCAGTACTTTTTAAGGAATATTTTTTTCAAGCATAATTGAAGAAAATATCATATCTCTTCTCCATTCAAAAATTGAATAGCTACCCTCAGGATTTACCCATTGCAACCTATTTTAAATTATGTCAATTTTTTACTCTTGTCGTCACTTTAGCTATTTTTGTATTAAGTTTTTCAGTTTCAGTTCCTTGTTATGTCTTGCTTATTGCCAATATTGAATTAAGTTTAGTCATTAATTCAATTATTTCATTTTTAGTTCAAAATTTTTCCTTAGAATTCCTTAAATTTCCTTTCGTCAAACATCACACTTGCAGCAGTCAAACTTCTGTTATTATCATAGTAAATAAAGATGAAACGAATTCATCTTAAACCTTTCATTTGACACATTTAATAAATGTCGAAGTTTTCTTTGAATCAAATTTCAAATTTTAAATTAATTTTAATCCATTACAGTATCATGCCAACATGTAAATCATCAATCCTCATTTAGCTTTTTTAGCACTTCGACACTTTCATTATTTGTTTTTCCTCTCAAACTTCTTAAAACTGTACACATTTTATGGCTTACTTTATTCCATACTTTAGTCTTACTTTATTCCATCTTCCTTGAAATTTGTCTTAAATTTAAAATTGTTGCGCTTTGTTTTTTATAAATTGCATTATACAAATAATTTGTTTAACGAACCGTTCAAAATTGAAATGATTTTTAGATAAATTATTTGGATATAAGTTTTAAAAAAGGTTGAAGAAATATATAATAAGTACTCCCTGCTGGCTTAAAGTATTCTTTCTCCCACTAATAAAAATACTTGAAATATGCAAATTTCCTCTCAAGAGAGAAACGCTGTTTCTGATTGTCCACCATCTATTCTAAATCGAGGCTTGATTGAATTTAGTAAGCATATTAGCGGCTTCTTTATATATCCAAAAATGAACTTTGAATTTTCTCAAATAGTTGTAATTAATGTTTGAAATCAATAAATTATTTCGAAATTTGAATAGATCTAAGTTATTGTAAATAAAGCGAAATTCACATATACATGAAAGAAGGGTAAATACAGCAAATAAAAAACAATAAAATCTTTTTTTGCACTAATTAATTTGAATTTATATATCAATTTTTGCATTTTTATGAAGAATTTGATAATAATTTTGCTTATTCAAATTAATTCCTGTTTGAATGTTGCAAGGAAAACTTTTACTTTTTTACTTTTTAAAAATCTTCATTAGGACAAATTTTGGGTAAAGAAGACAAAAATAAGAAAAAAGGTGAAATGAAAGAAAAAGTGTAAGAAAAATAATGAGGAATTGATGAAATTGATTCACTTTCAATGAAATTTTATGATTCCAATATGTTATTCCTAAAACATATACCAACGATTGATTATCGAATTGTAAAGATTGTAATACTGTGTAACTTTTTTCTCTCTCTCTCTCTCTTTCTCTCTCTCTATCTCTCTTTCTCTCTAGGTAATCAAATGCGCTTGGCAAGGCATCTGTTGCAACAATTTAGAGATCATATATTTCTGGAAAAATTGAAATACTATGAACGTTTTCGCCCACAACCGATATCATTGCAAATGTATTTGGATTTTGGTCAAGAGGGAACTGTGGAAATATCATTCAAATTTTTGCAAAAAGAACTTCTTGTTCGTTTAGCTAATATTACAAAGGTAAAATTTGGTGTTTATATTTTCTCTTTTTTGCTACATATTAATTAGATAAAATAATTGCTTTTATCTGTGTAAAATTGTCGATTAAATTTCAAACTACATATGTGGTACTTCATAAAATTATGTAAAATAATGATTTCGATCACGTGAAAATATGATTTTTGTAAGGTTATTTTGATGCTTCAATAAGTTGCGTAATATAACGATTCTGATTTTATAAAAACAGATTTCATTGGTCTAGTCCGATATGCAGAAGTATTAAATACATATATATATGAGCCAAACTATGTAAAATTTCAAGTGAGACAAAAGAATGAAAAAAATAAATAAATAAAAAACGTTTATCTGAATTGTAACATTGTGATAAATCTATTCCTTAAATATAGAGAGAGTGAAAGTGTTTTAATTTTATAAATAAATTTCAATTGCAAAAACGAAAAGTATGGGGTTTTTTTTTTTCCAGGAAGTTGATTTATTATTTCAAAACTTTCCTCAAATATCTTCTACTAGTGACGTACGTAAATTGTATTGCCAAAGTTTCGAAGATTTGTTGCCGTTTGAAAATGTCGAACCAACCGATGATAATATCAATTCGTATGTTCATCCTATCATTTCATAGTGTCATTTCAAAGTTATTTTTTTAGAAATTGAGGTCAAGAATATGCAACATAATGATTTGCTGTAGTTATTTGAGTTTTTTTGTCTCAAGTTGAAACTTATGGCCAGTTCAATTACCTAATTCTTTAGGTTTATAGATTTAATGAAACATTGGAAAAAGTGATGGTACGACATGAAAATACCATCGAAGAAATGTCCGAAGGTGTTATTCAGTTACGACAAAAACATGATATAAATATAACATCAAATAATAAAATCCATTATCTCTTGGACAGATTTTTCTTTAATACGATATCTACACGAATCTTGCAACATCAGCATTGTTAGTTATGCCTCTCAATTTGTGATAATTTAAAAAAGTCAAGTTAATATTTAATTTACAACCGCATACTCTAGAAATATAAATAAATTTGTAATTGTGAAAATTTCTCTTAATTCAATAATTTTTGACAAAATCAAATCATTATTTTCCATTATATATATATATATATTTGTTTGTTTGTTTTTATGTATTTGTTTATTTTCAATCATTCATCACAATGCTCGCAAACCTTTTTGTTAAAGTCCAAACAGTAGTCATGTTATTCTGTCTTGGATACTCTGTGAAGTTATAAATAATCACAAATTAATTAAGTGTATCAAAGTCAAGTATTTGAAATGTTAACTTGAGAACTGAAGAGGTGAAAATTTCTCATTTTAATGGAAGATTTTTTATTTTCATTTCAGTGATAGTTTTTGGAACATTACTTCCGGCAAGTCCTCAACATATAGGTTGCATTGATCCAGCATGTGATGTTGCAGCAGTTATTGTAAACGCCTATGATAGTGCGCGATTCGTGTGTGATGGGTTAGCAGCAATACTAATGAAATTTCAGTTTTGCTTTTTCTCAAAAAAAAAAAATATTCCCATGATTTTTCAAAATTATTCATTATGTTTAGCGTGATAATCCAATGTAACATTTTATTTTTGTTATCATAATTTACGCAAACGTGAACTTATCAGTTGTTTTTCTAAGATGTTATTGTGATACCCCTAAATTGCAATTCGATTCTTATAATTCAATAACACCTGGACATCCGATAACTGTCGCAGCCATGCCATCGTATTTGTATCATATTATGTTTGAATTATTCAAGGTATTGATGGATTTCTTCAAATCATTTTTTGATTGCAAATTTTCATCGGATTTTAGTAGGAATTTTTATTGAAAAATTTTACAAATAATAGTCCATAAAGTTTTTGCAGAATTCAATGCGTGCTACCATTGATCGTTACGGTGAGTTCGAAAAACTTCCTCCAGTTCAAGTATTGGCAACATTGGGCGAGGAGGATTTGACAATTAGGGTAACTAGATGATCAATTTTAAGAAATATACTTATTAGAAAAGTACCAAAATTGAGATATTTTTCAAACGAACTGTATTAGCACTAGTGAAAATATGTCAAAATTGAGATTTGTGAAATATTCGGACTTTCGAGAGAGGTAAAAATTAAAAAAACTTCGTTAAATTGAGCTTCGTAGAAAGGATAATTCTGAATTTTAGGTGAGTGACAACGGTGGTGGCATTTCACGAAGAAAGGTGGATCAGCTCTTCCAATATAGCTATACTACCGCACCACCTCCAGATACTGGTGGTCATAATGCAGCATTGGTAAAATCACAAATGAAATTCGTGAGATCTCGATACCTTGGTTGATCTTAAGTCCCCAGTATTTTGGTAATTCGCTATGTTAGTCTTAGAATTTTAATTTCTGATTTCGCTACTTGTGAGCTTTGATTATTATAGGCAGGATATGGTTATGGTCTTCCTCTCTCTCGGTTATACGCCCGCTATTTTCACGGTGATTTAATGATCAGTTCGATGGAAGGCTATGGAACTGATGCATTTTTGTATATTAAAGTAAGTATATCATATGTTTGTCTGTTTTCTTACTTCTCTATTGGTCAGTAAAATCTAAACTAAATAAGTGAACTTTTGAGGACAAAAACATAGTTCTTACTTCAAAGGTTAATCCTTTGCAACTTTTTGAATTTCTCATATTTAATTACATTTCAAATTTCTATTAAAAAAAGTTGTAGGCTGTGCTCTTTAAAGCCAGCGAAGTATCATCAATCCCAAGATATAGTACATCATCACGAAACAATTCTTCCTCTTCGCCAATGTTTCTCTGCCATCAGGCTGAAAATTTGCCAGGATTCATACCCGAAAAGTAATTTTTTTGTAGTGTATTATAATGTGTTTGATAATCATCAAATGAGTAGAATTCGGGAAGTTGTGCAAAATACGATTTATTGAATTATTATTGTCGAAAATGCATTATACATTTATATATGGAAATGGAGAAGTATTGATTTGTAGGGACATTATGTAGACGATATTTGAATCGTAATTAACTTATATACCTTTTATGCAGAATTTTATTAATTAATCCAGGAAAAATATTGTTTCCTGTTTATGGTATGGTTACGTACTTTATGTGGAAATTAATTAAGCTATTTATAGGAGTAATGAAGCTGTAGTCATCAGCGGTGAAAATAATGTTTCCTTTTGTAATATTTTAAGGTAGGAAAAGGAATTTCTCTCGTCTAAAGATTTTCTGGGATATTTTTGAAGAGTATATTCTCACTCAACATATGTAATCTACAAATATCCTGAAGAATTTTATATTTAAACTGTAAAAATATACCTGATTAAAATCTCATTCCAGAACTAATTATATAATATCGATTATAAATAAATTCATCAGTTTCTCCACATCGCTATTATTCAAATTTCATGTAATCCTTGATGGGCTATTTTACATATCGAAATTCTTATTAGTATATTACAATAATAATCGTTTGAAATTTATTTAAGTCAGTAACGGTAACAACATGAAAATCGATAATAGTCGATGCAAACCAGCATTTCTTATTTTTGTTTTTTCAAATCTTTTTTTCTGCTGCGAAAAATTTTGCAATTTCTTATTCTTTTTTTTTCTTTAAAAAAACTTTTTTCTGCTACAAAGAATTTGAGGATTTTTTTTTTCGTTGAACAAAATAGAAGCATTTGCTAGACAGAATTAATTGCTTAAATTTTTATCATTAGTAATACTCAGTATTTAAGGGTGGTGAAAATGTTGTTAATACAAGAAATTTTTTAAAGATGTCAGGATATTAGAAGGATAACGATGTTATAGTGTGTACTTCAATAAAAAGCTAATCAAAATTTAAAAAGAAACTACACTGACTGGTTGACATTAAAAGT
This sequence comes from Dipetalonema caudispina, assembly GCA_013365325.1. Lineage (NCBI taxonomy): Eukaryota > Metazoa > Nematoda > Chromadorea > Rhabditida > Onchocercidae > Dipetalonema > Dipetalonema caudispina. Next base: position 24,190 of record JABVXV010000176.1, read on the forward strand.
GTGAGCTTCCATATTCTTATGTTATACCTAAAATCAAACAACATTTAACAGTTGTTTCTAGGGAATGGGAATTCCGACGCAAATTTCAAAATCCAACACCTAAATTACAAAAAATAAGCCACAAATGACAAAGGATAAGAGAGCATTTAAAAAGGAACTAATTACACTTAACCTGTAATAGTTGAAATGAAGAAGCAAAATATGAGTGAAATATGAAAAGAAAAAAGAAAAAAAAAAAGAAAAGAACCTCAAGATTAATGTGAAGTGAATGAAAATTGCACAGATATACATACATAAACATAGAATTAAATCGGTTGAATATCACCGTTAGAATTGAAAATTGAAAGATTAAAATAGTTCTGTAATTTGTTGGGACACTAATAAATTAAAGATAAATGAATGAATTTCTGTCAACAAAAAGAAAGAAGAAATAAGCAAGGAAGAGATGGATATAAATATGAAATTTGAAAATTTTTAAAACAATATGTTTTGAGCATAGTTTGATTTCATTTCCTTAAATTATCATCCTGTTAGGAGGAGAATGAGAGGATGATTTGATTATTGAAAAGAATGGTGAAAAAAAAAAATTGAACCTAAAATATTTTTTATATTTCAACAAAAAATATTTCGAATATATTTCAACTTCAGATGTTTTTTTTTTTCTTTTTTTTTACAAATATTACCATCATTTTTATTATGTGATCAAATAGTTCACCCGTGTAAATACAAATCGTTTCTGAAGTAAAAAAAGAAAAAAGAACAATTTATTTACATAAACATATAAAAATAAATAATACATGAGGAAAAAAAAGAAGTATAAAAATGCGTTATAAAGTGATTGAAAATTCACCGGAAAGTTAAATGTCAACATACAACTTAGCAAACAATTAAACATATCAATCAAACGGTCATTGACAGAATTTAGTGATAACGAAATTAAGAAATTAAAAAGAAAACAGCAAAAAAAAAAAAAAAAAACTTCCAATGATTGATAAATTAATTGTCGAAAATTCTCTCAACAATATATCTCTAATATGTCATCTTATTTTAAAAATGAAATTACTCTTATGCAAATGGGAATTCTCATATTTTTTCACATTTTATTTTAATAAAATTTGATAATTTATAAATGAAATTAGAAATTCCTGAAAAATGTATTATTAGGGAATTAAAATGGTATTATTTGTCTCTTATTATTACTGCTGTTATTGATTGTAAAATTGAAAGTATAATTACCCGCTATAATGAGATCAAACATATTTTATTACATCTATGTTTGATGTATATTTTCCATTCACATAGCCGAGAAAAAAGAAATATTGGTAAATTTGGAACAAATGTATTTGCATAAATATAAGTGAAAAATTTCTTTAAAATCCTAAATTTTTTAGATTATCCTTTGAAATCTTGGCTAAATTCATTTTGTTTCAATTATTTATTTTAAAAAATTGCATGCAAGAAATCTTTCAATGAATCATTCTCTCTAATTAGTCTTGATATTCCTTATTCGTTTTTCTGAAATGGAAAAAATTTTCATCTTTTCTGTAAAGAGATAATTGAAGCACAGATAAATTCTTGTTGTAACACAAAAAAAAAAAAAAAGGGAAATCTAAATAGTTGAATTGGAGAGAGAACTTGAATTTTTCAATGAATCAAAATTTTCCGGACATCATCCAGTTTGGCATTATGGTAGAAAAAACAAGAAAAATAAGAAACGAAAATCAGTGGTTATGTTATTTTAAATAAATAATTAATTATTGCAAGGGATTTAAATGAATATATTGAAATCATGTGATTAATACGAACATTCCGTTCAAATTTTAAGTGCCGTAAAAAGGATAGTTTTAACTGAATCTAACAAATATATCATTAAAATTTGCATGAAATTAAATCAATTAATATAAATCAGATATGGAAATATTTTAAGCTCATTTGACATATTTTTGAGCATATTTGCACAGCAATTCTATCCCTTGCTTGAATTCTTCGACTTATCAGCATAAACCAACGAATAAATTACAATGGATAGTTGAACATTCATTTTCATCTCCAAGACAATTTCACTGCATTAAAATTTTAATAATTACTGTCTCAAAAAAAAAAAAAAAAAAATGCGCTTAACGATTGGACAATCTTCCTCAGTTAAGCGCAACTTTTTTTTTTTTTTTTTTGAAATAATAATTGTTAAAATAAGGCTTTTACAATTCATATTTATCGCTCACGCTAGAAATTTTTTACATATTATTTTTCGCATCATTTCAAAAACTTCAATGTAATTTTTGATTTCTACAAAAAATAAAGACAAAGAAAAATTTTGAACAATACAAAGTATTCTTCGAAAAAAGTTCGAAAACATCTAGTTTCATTCCATTTTAGCAGGTGAATTTGTGCGATATTTAGATCGAAGAGCTACTAAAGTGCTCGTTCGTCTACCTTGCTTCCATTTATTTACAAGAACCGAAAGTAATGTGGACACATTGCAGCAAGCCACTAAGAAGAATCCGTATGCAAGAATTTGCACCTGTAATATTACATTTAATTATTGAACTAAAAAGATTACGCAGCAAAGTTTTAGACTAGAAATAAAGCTAATCGAATTCCTTATCTTCCCCATATTTCCACCTTCTTATATTTGATTTTAATTTCAAAACAATTAGAAATTTATAAGTGATAACACAAATTTTGGTTCATAGAAATAATTAGAAAAGAATTACCTGCCACTGACTGATACAAATTGGTGCTTTTGAAAGGTGATATAATTTATAGGAATTATAGAACTGGAAAACATACGTTAGCATAAGGAAGGGTATTAAAAAAGTTAATCCTTTGAACATCCAGCTGCTAAATCCCTCTGAAATAAGAAATAGCGCAAAAATAAGCAGTAATACAGACATTAATTTGAATATTGTAATTCTTATCAGAATTTCTCTTACCGACGGATATATCCATGCTGTATCGTTGTCCTAATGCATGCAAACGTCGTAGACATCCAGTTTGGTAACGACATTGCAAAAGCTAAAAATAAAAATGTTACATTTTATGGAGGCTAATCCATGAAAGACAAAAATTTTGCTCAATAATTTGATAAGAATCTACAAATTAAGCATAATAACGAACCTGAACAAAAGATAGAAAAAAGCAAAACATGATAAACTGTGTCCGAATACTTCGATAACATTCGCCATCACTCCATGTTACAGTTATACCGGAAAGTACACAGGAGACGTAATGATGCATTATCCACCAGCCTTTAATCCTAAAATTGTGGTAAAATTATTAGGAGAGCTTTATTCCTAATAATTTGAATGTTTATAACTGAAAATTTTGAGAATAAAATTGGACAAAATATAATGACATAATACCTCGATCCATTAATTCGTAATATTGCTTCACGTATTGTCAAGGTGCAATAAAACCATACCAACACGAAATTTATCACTAAATCGAGAATTCTAAAATAAAAAAAAATGTGAAATTCACGACGATATAACGTTAAATTGCTAACTTAGAGAACAAATTGTGATCTAGATTTTGTAGTAAATCATGTAGTGATAATGTTACATAGGAATGGAATTTAAGTTGTTCTGTATATACCCTCTATAATTTAACGATGTTTCCTTTTTTTCCATTGAAAACAAAACAAAAGAAAAATGAACCTGGATGTAAATATGTAAGCGAGAAAGAGAAGAAATAATAGAGCACAGTTTACGGTAACTTTGAACTTCTCATATTCCTGTTTATATCGATAACGATCATTTTTATTCATTAATGAAACATTTAAGTTACTACCGAGGATAATCGATAGATACAACCTGAAATTACAAAAAATTTCCATTTCACAGTCAGTCATATATTTCACCATAAAGAAATGTCTTTCTATTTAAGTTTGATTTTAATTATCGAAAGTAAGAAACAATTTAACTTAAAGATGCGTAACTTTTAAGAAGGATTACATTCATACATTTCACTTACCCATTACCTTGTACAGGTAATTCACCCATCATATCTTGTGATCTCCTCTGTAATTCTGCGACACTTTCTTTCATCTTTTTCAAACATTCAGCGTTTTCAAGTTGTTCTTTACCTTTCAAGCTAAAAATGAGTTACATTTGGCAAATAATTTGATCATATATCTTTCAAAAACACAAATAAAAGAAAAAAAAAAAGAACGATAACTGAACAAATGAAAACAACCTTCTCAGAGATTCTTTTATCTTTGATATCTGATATAGGCAATGTTTCACTGCTTTTTGACATCCTTCTTGCAATTTCGACACTTCTTTTAATTTACCCAAATATATACGATGACGATCCTGCAAAAATTCTTTCAAAATTTTCAAATTTTAATTGAAAAAGTATTTATAGTACTTACATAAACTGCTAAATCCCGGATTCACCTGAACTTTACCTAATTCATCTACTAATTAAAATCACCCAAAAATACGTAAATATAGCACAAAGGATATATACACAAAAGACTTCAAAAGATTATATCATGAGGTTTCTATTTTTTTTTCCTTCTTTGATTTATAATTTAAAATATATTAATCCACCAATTATGTTAGTAATATGATGATGAAGGAAGAAAAAGATAGGGAAAAATTGCAAACCTCAATTTCTTCAAATTCTTCTTTCAATGAATGCCATTCGTTGAATACAGACGTAAATGGGCTTTTCTCATCTACCATAGCTAGAAATCTTAACATTTTAAAATTAAATTCTTTAAATTGAAAGGTAAAGTATGCATGGTAGATAATTTATTAAGTTTATAACTTGAGGAAAGCTTTATTAATTTTTTTTTTTTCATAGAATATTTCTTAGAAATACTTCACTGTTGTTCCAATAGATCATATTTTACAAATTAATGGGAAATTGGGAAAGTAAATGTGATAAAAATTCATAAAATTGTTAGCGAAAGTGTAAAATTCAAATTAAAATCATATCCCAACCGATAATTTATTATAGGAAAGAAAATGTTTGGATGAAACGGAAAAATAATAATCGTAATATAGGTGTGAAATTTTCAGAAAATATTCAACATTATAAGATTTTGTAAAAATACCAAAACGAATATGTCAATTTTCTATTGATTGAACATATAATTACTGAATTGTTAAAACTAAGCGTAAACTGACAAAATTCTGAAATTTCTGATAAATATTAAAAAAATATGAGAGAGCTGTATGTTCGAAAAATACACTATGCTTTAAAATGGAAGAATAAAGGTCAAAAAAGGTCATCAATAATATTGACTAGAATAGAAAAAAGGCAACAAAGACTGAACTATGAGAATATTACCTCATCAAAAGATATGCGATTTCTATTAATTTTTTAAAATCACTTTGATCAACAACAACAAGCATCTCTTACTACGAAAAGCTTTTTTCTAAAATAAAGTGATAGTTATTTTGAATCATACAATGGATAATTTAAACTTGAATTTTATAAAAAAATTTACGATAATTTCAAAAATAAACTTGAAAAGAATGAATTATCAATAATATCTAAGATTTGCAAAAATTACACTATCTTTGATAGAATTTAAACTTATCATACGATTACTAAGTTCAAATTCGAAGAAGGATTTAATAGCTAATAAATTGTCACATTATTTATAGGATTATTATGTTTTTAATTTCATCATTTTTTGCTCTAAATTAGTAAAATTTTTGATCCATTCATTATGGTGTAAATTTTACATGGAATTATTTTTAAGTGATAGCAAAGTATCAAATGTATTTGTAGGGAAGAAAATGCTTCTTTGTATAAATATTTATGGAAGAGAAATTCAAAGAAATGAAAATAATTTACAAATATTTGATGCATCATTTTATTATTAAAATGAAATATACGATTAGATAAATAGATAGATAGTATTACTGAAAAAGAAATTGAAATATGATAAGGAAAAATGAAAGTAATGATTATAAAAGAAATAGTATTTAAAAGGATATAAAAGATATGGAATAGTAATAATAATAATAATAATAGGAATGATAATGATAACAATAAAATTGATACTAATTAAAATAATACTATTCAAGAGAGATACTATTAATGATAATAACACAAAATTACATCAACAAATATGAATACTATTAAGAGATAAGAAAAAATGCAACAGTTAAAGATAAACAAATTAGGAATGAATAAATTATCTTAAATGATGATAATTTAAAGAATGATAACATATCGGATAATACATATAAAAAAATTTAAATCATATCATTAGAAATATTAGAAGAGATGATTTGAAGATATTAAATGATACTAATAATAGTGATAAATTAATAATAAATTATTGTAATTTATAATTTCACTATCATAAGGAAATTAATCATTGTCAATTCTCATAATTAATTAATCATCATTTTCTCTATTTGTTCACTTGTTTACTTCCTTCTTTTTTTTTTTTTTTTTCACATATTGTCGTAGTGAATATTAGTACGACGGACAAATATTGTTTTAAATGGTAAATGGAAGTTCACAAAATGATTTAAAATTTAGAAATTAGATAATAATAGGAATAAATGATGAAATATCTCTGTTGTTATATTCGATAAATGAATCATTAAATGATTAATTTTTTACATAAATAATTAATTGAAATATATAATCGAAAAATAATAGGGCAATAAATGACTTAAAAAGAGTGAATAAATTCATTTCAAAACTTATCATTTTATACCAAAAGATGAATTTTATTCGAATGAAAAATTGAAATTCAACAAAAATCAATAATGCAATAAAATAATCTTTAAAAAATTTCAAAAAAAAAAAAAAAAAAATGTAAAATAAATAATATGTTTAGATGATTTTGTTGGATTTGTCTATTCTTTTTTGCTCATTAATTATCTAGAAAAAAAAAAAATGCAAGAGAAGTTTTTCTTTTTTTTTTTCTTTTTTTTTTCTAAATGATTATAAAAAAAAGAAAAAAAAAAAAAAAAAAAAAATGGAAGCAAAAATGATTGATGAGAAAAAGAATGTGAAATTATTTTCAAATCAAATCACCATAGAGTTAAATTTTCGATTTTTGTGATACAATTGATTTATGAACTTTAAAAGGAATTTATAAGAAGGGAAGAAAGAAGAAAAAAAAAGAGAGAAAGAAATGATTAAAAATTATTTTCTTATCTTACAATTTTTTTCTTCCATTAAATGCATAAGGTCAAGTTACAACATTAACACATATTGACATCATTCTTCTCACTTTATGGTTTATATTAAAAAAAAAAAAAAAAAAAAGAATCCATCTATTTCTGGTATTGAATGAAATTTATGAAAAAATAAAAAATAAAATTATTTTGAGAATTTTTGCTATTAATTAATGAAATGTTAGCAAAATGATAATAGAAAATAGCAAATTTAATATGAATGATTTTGTTTACATTATGTGCGAAGAAAATATTCCATAATAATTAATCAAAAAATAACCAGTTCAAAAGAAAAAAAAAAAAAAAAATACTATTCTTTATCTATACTATAAATTCAAGAAGAATAGAAAAAAGGTGGAATTTTATCGCTGAAAATAAATAAAGAAAAAAAAAAAAATGGGAAAGGCAAATTTAGAATTTTCTTGAAGCTTAAATTAATATCAATGAATTTGATAACTTAGCTAAATTTTTCTAAAAATATTTGCTTATCTTTTGAAAATTGATAAACAACAACAACAACATATCATTCAGCAAATCCAAAAAAACAGTAGCTTTTTTTTTTTCCTTACTAAAACTATCCATTTCTGATGAAAAAAAAAAAACTAAGAAATTGCTCCTTTCATTTTTGGGAAATCCAATAAATCCATGAAAAATCTGCATTCCTCAAGAATTCTCAGAATTTTTCCATTATTATTGAAAGTAAAAGCGTTTGCATCGATTTTTAGCAAAGAGAACCAATCAAAAAAAAAATAAAAATTAACAAATCAATAGAAATTTTAATAAAATTTCATCATAAATTATGTACAAATCATACTTTAATGAATTATTGAATATTATGCCGAAATAGTTATTAACCTGTAATAACACGAATAATAATAATAATAATAATAATAATAATAATAATAATAATAATAACAATAATAATAATAATAATAATAACAATAATAATAATAATAATAATAATAATAATAATAATAATCAAAAGAACAATAAGTTCGAAGATACGTAATAATACAGGCAGAGCATGAATTCATAAATAATATCATGATTAAGGAAACATGAGTAAACAATAATAATAATAATAATAATAATAATAATAATAATAATAATAATAATAATAATAATAATAATAATAATAATAGTAATAATAATAATAATAAGTAATATATATAATGGCAAGCTAGAATGATTACACTGTTTACAATTATTGAAGCAATACTATGATGCAAAAAATTCGAAGAGCAAGCTATTAACATAATGAGACATCTCCAAAAGAACAGTTATCGGTCCTGCAATTTCATACCTCATAATCCTGAAATTTATTTTGGAATAAATTTAAGAATCATGAGGTATGAAATTACAGAATCGATAACTTTTTTTTTTTTTTTGCCAGATGCGCAGTTGAACGAATAGTTTTGGCATATTTCTCATTCAGCTATTTGTTAATTATGTAATTTCGAATTTAACAAAATTATGCAAGTGGAAACTTCAAAAGGTTATTCTTAAAAAAAAAAACCCAAAAAAATGTCGTCAATCTTAAAGCGCTTTCTTAAAAAAAAAGCGCTTTATTAGGGCTTTCTCCAGCTTATATGCATAAATTTTTCAATCATACGAACAAAAACAATGAAATTTCAAAGATAAAATTTAACAAAAATGAAATTTAGGGGAATGAAATAGATCAAGCAATAATGAGGCTCAAATGAAAATAATACAATTTCGTCTATCAAGAAAAAAAAAAAACAATTGAAACTGACCATAAAACAAACAGAAAGAATGGCAAACAAACAGAAAGAATTCTTAAAGTTCCAACAAAATTAAACATTTTGCTTTTTGTTCAAAAGAATAATAAAAAAAAAAAAGACGAGCTGAAGGAGATGTGAAACGTTTAGTAAAGTTGTGAGCAAAATAAATAAAAGCAAACATTCAAGAAAAAAAAAAAAAAAAAAAAAGAGAAAAAAAAGCCATCCTTTCAAAGTGTAACTCAATTCCTGAAGGAAGAAACAAAGCACTATGATAGCAAGGCTAAAGAGTTTAGTCCACGTCATATGAAAGCTAAAAATAGATCAGAAGAAATCAATTAAAAATTGAACTAAAAATTTTTTTATGCAAATAGGTGATAAGGATCCACTTGCAATACATTTGCTCTCATTTGCATTTCCAGTTTTTTGAAATTCTAATATTTAATGTAGCATCTATATATATATGAACTTGCTGATGTAAAAGACGTGCATTTAAATTAATTACCTTTCACATCGGTAAATATTTTAAGTTTGACAAACAAAGGAATGTTGTTAATGTTGTAAATGCACTTAATCATATTTTCGGATAAGAACTACCATATGGAACTCATAGACATGCAAGCTAAATCCGATTACTTCCCACTATAGAAATATGATGTTTGGAAATAAATGAAAACACCCTGTGTAGTAAGGGGTCGTTTCACGGCATTACCTTATGTACAGCATTTAGAATTACTTAGAATTTCTCTTTTTCTGTCCAACAGTTAAAAAAATTTAACTTTATGTCCAAGGGTATATTTTTAAATCGATATTCTAAACATTAATTTTTTAAACATCGATTTGAAAAGTCAGTGGAAAGAATCAAAAAATCAAGACAATAAAACAACATTTCGTACTTAAAACAGCCACTTCAATTCACTTAAATTACTACCTAAATTTAAATCATTTCAAATGGCAGTTTCACGCTCGAATGTGGGTAAGAAACTCATTCTTCCAAGATGACGTTGCGGAATTGATTCAGCTTGCATTTTTTGTTTTTCTACAATTTCACTTGCACGTGTGAAGCCGTTATAACCATTATTAGCAAGCTGCAAAAACAGAAAGAGAAATAAGAAACTATGACAAAACCAAAACAAAATGAAGTTTGTCACTTGCACAAAAACATGAAAGAACCTGTTGCAAACATATTTATTTGCATAGGCTAGGAATACAAATATATATATATATTTATACATACATATAGAAGACCCAAGCTGTCCTCCACTTTATATTTCCTCTTTCGCTCCCTTTATTTGCTAAATATAAATCAGACAAACCTTAACAGCATTCTAGCCAATAATTGAAAAAGGAAATCATGATCCTAAATGTTATATTCCTTTCATCTTTTAGTACTTATTTATGCTTCTTTGTTATGGTATGAATAGGACAAAAAGTTTACCACCAGTTAGAAAATCCCACTAAAAGGTCTCGTTTCATTATTGCGATAAATTAAATGATTCAAGTAAATTTAAAATTTAAAAAAATACCTCTTTCGGTGGCGGTAGAATAAGCCGTCTGGCCTCAGGGATTTGCAATGGATAATACTCAGCACGATGAATAGCTAAAGCTGGACCCCACTCATTTTCTGGACAAAACAGATCCAACCACCGTTGAACAAATGTCCCGTTTGCTGAGCAAAATTTCACCACCGCTGTTACGGGAATAGCAATCAGCGGTGCAAGCGAAATACCCCAACCAATACGTTCTGCATATTTCGGATATTTGTATTTTTCGTATTCCATAGGTTTGTATGCAAACCAAGCTAACGATAACAGTGCCTACAACAAACGATTAATCCTCTTGTAATCTTCCAGAAGCACAAAATATTTGAAGACAGCGATTGAGAACTAGCAACTGATTTCTAGATCTCTGGAATTTCTGAATATTTTTGCAGAACGTCTCGTTGTAACGTAGCACATTTTCATCATGCATGCATAATTTCCAAAAAAATACTTACAAGATATATAAAAGGACAGACAAATTTCCATAAAATCTTCCAAACAATATAAGGGGGCGGATAAAAACCAATCATCCATTTAATGTTATCCAAAAAATTATCAACTCCTGCAAAAAGGCTGAACATTTCGATTAATAAGAAAACATAAAATATGATAAAACTAATATGAAAAATGGAATATTTGAAAAATGAAAGAATACTTAGTTTTATACATCCTTACAAATTAATTTCAATTGATGATTTTCGAATGCATGAAAATAATGTAAGTATAAGCAGTAGGCTTTTTTAACCTTTTTTTCATCGTTAACGCTTCCGTAACTTCTTTAGTTTGAGTTTTTCTTGATATTTTGTATCCTAAGTGTTAATAGAAAAGAAAAAAGTGAAACGATTTGGTACGACTAAATACATAAGATATAGAAATGCAAGTAAAATTGAAAATAAAATGCGAACCGTATGCCCACGAAATAGCCATACATTCCAGAAATGCTAATAGCACTAATGTCCAGGTCGTCGTAAAGTAATCCAACAACAATAACCAATAAAAACCAGCCTGAACAAAGACTATATTTAGGTTCAGCTCTAACTTTAAGCTAGATTCAAAGACAATATTATTTATTTTCGAAACAAAATTCTTCTGCAGTGAAAGAAAGAATTATTCTGAATTTTAAGGAGAAAAAGAGGAAGTCAAAAATGATAACTTACTGCAGCGCAGAGAGGTATACCAAGTGCGTAAAATACGACACATGTAAAGGCTAAAACATGACGATGATTACGTCGCAAACGTTCGGGAAATTCATCGCAAATCGCTGACACGATCGTTTCTATTGTTATACTCTAAATTTAACTTATATTGTTATTGCAACTATAGTACCAACTAAATCTCATTATAGCATTTAGGCCAAAATAGTTTAAGAAAGCTTGCCATTGTTGTTAGAATTATTGCCATAATCATTGCAAAATACAGTATGGAATAAATTGGTGCAACTGGCAACTTTGCAATTGCTTCCGGCAAATAAACAAATATAAGCTGCGCGCCACCTATAATATTTAAAAACCAACTATTTTCTATATAATCCAAACATTTGTTGGCAAACGAAATTTTGAAAAGGAAATACATAAATAAAAAGTGAGTCGAAGATTTTTATAAATTCATTAAATTCAACAAAAGCAACCTTTAAAACTAAATCTTTCAAGCGGGAGTTCCAGTTCATAACATAAAAATCCAACAGCTGAAGATGCTAATGCCCCACAAAATAATGATGTTATAATATCGACAATACATAAAATCCAGGCATCCCTACGAAGAATGATTTATTTACACGACAAATATATAACTAACATTTAGGAGAACAAATCAATAAAAAATTGAATGAATAAATAATGAGACACATATACATAAAAGGATAAACAATCGTCGCTGTCAATCAAACTTATTTCTTCACAGAGGAGTAAATTTGCACAAATACTGTGAGTTCAGTATGTAGTACCAAAATCTTACTTAATTGAAAACATAAATACTCACTTCAAAATGTTATTGTGAAATCTGTTGTAACTCGCAAGTGTAACCAAACCACCAGTGCAACATAACAAGGAATAAAATACCTGCCCAGCTGCTGTACCCCACACCTGGTTAAGGAAGTGGACTAAAATAAAAAAAAAAAAAAAAAAAAAAAAAAAACATTTATTACATCGGATTTCGACTTCCTTTCGTTAAATTTAATGATGCGCTGCATGCAGTAAAGTTCCCTTCAAATTCTTACAAATTTTTTCGAGAAAAAAAGTCCGAATCGGACATTAAAAAACGCAATAAATAATCACCGTCAAATCAGCCAAGAATTTCCATGTTGGTGTATAAAAATACATAAGACCAGCGATAGAACCTGGTAACGTCAGAAAACGAACGAATAACACAAACAGTACCATATATGACGCTGTGACGATAACATAAACAGCCTGAAATATTTTAATTTTCTCGGAGTACTGCAATTAAACGCCTGTAAACAATTAGATTCCCAAATATCAAAACTACTAATTTGTCGCACATGGGAAGACATTTTAGTATTGAGAAATCATTTTGCAGCGTTTTGGAAGCTTTTTTAATTCAACGAAGAAGGGAAAAGACTCAATAAAATATCTACCATTAGTAAAAGCAGAATACGTCTAGTTCGGGCGGCTATCACACATTTGTACTGATAAAGTATACAGCAGCGTATGTGAGAAATACGATTTAGATCCCTAAATTCCAACTTACAAATCACTCGTAATCAAAAACTCAATGAGAATCGCATAATCCTATTGATTCTACGATAAATCGCATAACATAGACATCTGATCACCTTTCCCGATGATTTCACTCCTTTGAAAGCAGATAAGAAAATGATAAACCAAGCTATTAATAAATAGAGTGCAAGATGCCAGTTGATGGGACTGATCTTATCAAAACGATTTGACATCAACAAGATTTCGTTACTGTAATACTGAGTAATTATACAACAGAAAATGAGCTGGAAAAGGAAGAAATGCCTGTTTCTGCAACAGAATAAAAATAGTTTAATTTCGTTCTCTTTTCTCCGAAATCTTAAATCAAATCCAAAAACTTAGGTTATGCTTCCGAAATGAATGGAAATTGAAACCTCTTCTTAACCAAATCTTAAAGGGTATAAATTTAGATATGCTAGAAAATGTTTTTTTGTTTTTAAACCAAATAGTATTCAGATCTTTGTAGTAACATGCAAACTCAATAGTCTATAACAGCGTCAACCTAAATCCCTACCCCCTGGATAGCATATTCTGAATGCTATCAGAACAGTTCATATGAATCGGATTTTGAGGTATATGTGAAAAAAAGTCTTACTGTAAGTATTCTGCACTTGGTAATACATGTTCATCGATATCAAATGATGCAATTTCAAGAATCGATAAATTACCGCTCAAATACTCTTTATCGATAACACAGGAACCGTTACGAAGCAAAGTTCCGTTTTGCAGAAAACAGCTGGCAACACTGTCTCTATTCCAAACTGAGCATTCTGAAAACAAAAAAAAAAAACGAAAAACTAGAAAAATACATGATCTTAAATGTGTGATCTGGGATGGTCATATCTTGTGTTGTTGGAAATAATATAGTAAATCAAAAAGTTATTTCAATGACGACAAATAAAACAGTAAGATGTATGGAAATGTCGTTATCATGTAAATGCTTTGAATTTTGAAAAAAGTACTTCAGACCATTAAAAAAAACATTAAATGACTTACTTATCGAATTCCAGTCATTACTGCATGTAGCCCATGGTAAAGCAAATTTGAATGAACTGATGAAATAAGATATTGCCCACGCAGCAACGGCGCTATAATATATACATACGATACATGATACCATGAACATCGCGATACCAATACCTAAAAAGCAGTGAAATTCATGAAGTATATTAACGTGAGTGTCATTTGTTTATTTAGGGTAAAACAAAGAAAGAAAAGCATAAAAAATTGAAGACCAAAAAATTTAAATCTCGAATTTGATCATAAAGATATCTTGGTCGCCTAATTCGAAAAGTTTATAGGATTATAGAAAATTCTAGGGATTATCTCGAAAATGGCAATGCAAATCAACCTTTAAATAATGGTACAACTTTCCATACAGAAAGGCACCCCACGCTTGGAAATTGGCCTAATGCAAGTTCCATCAACAAAACAGGTACACCCGCAATTAACATTAGAATAATGTAGCAGAAACAGAATGATCCACCACCACTTATTCGGCAATAATATGGAAACCTGAAAAATTGATACATGAAAACGGCGATTTACAGCAATCCCGAATTTTTCCGGATGATAAATAACACTAAAAATGATGAATGAAATGAACGGAAAGAAAAAAAGATACCTCCACAAATTTCCCAAATTAAATATAAAACCAACAGCTGATAGGAGATAATCCATCCTCGAGGACCAATTACCACGAATTTTATTCTCATCACCGATATCATCGATATCTTCAAAGGGAAATTCGATGTCACCTTCGGGGATATAATCTGGTATATTCAACTCTAACTAAAACAATGATAGTTATGCTTTTCTTTTTCCAAACTTCGAAATTTTAATTTTAGTAGAACAAAATGATTAGAGCTTCATTTAAACATGATAAAAAAGATTCCAACTTTCTTTAAACCAATTTAGTCACCAGTTAAGGTAGAACATTATATAAATTGAGAGGAAAGTATGAATAATTCCTTGGTTTACCTTCCGACAGAACGGTGGATAGATAGAATTAGCATCCCGACAGGACCTTTTATACGTGGTTTCTACTCCTTCAGTGATCGGTCGATTCTGGGAATTCCGTCGATTGGAGGAACGGTTATTACTACCAGACCATTTCACATCACTTTGGCTATTAATCGACATTCGTCTCGAAACCAGCTATCTACAACATGGTACTTTAAATACAAACAAATTAAATCTTCCATATCAGTTTATACAATCCGTAAGAATGCTGAATTACATATATCAATGATATTTTAAATACTGGAAACAATTAAGTTCTACGTAGCCACAAAACATCTGTTCTTTATTCCTCAATTTGCATTTTTCATAAATTTCTAACTTCCTGAAATTTGCATTTTGTTTACATCATCAAAACGACAACATTCTACTCCTTAATTACATTCGCTCACACATCACATGAATCAATCCTATGGTTCCTTTTTATAATATACTAATATGAATAATATGAAGCAATTAATAAACGGATCGAAATTATCAGAATAAATTGTTTGAATAAATAAAGTGAGAAAAAGAAAGGAAAAGAGAATGAAATGTGATGACCTTCTGTTTTAATGATAAATTTGAATCACCGCATAAATCAATCAGTTAATGAGAGAATATGATCGGAACCGTGGATCAATACAATACTACAAATTCTCCATGGTTGCATATCAACAGAGCCAAGGCCATCGCATCTCTCTCAAACAGCTTGTATTTGAAAAAAAGTTGCCAAGGGTAGCTTAAGCTTTCAATATGCATGTTTTCGATTTTTTATTTCGTAGTTTTAAAAGCGAAAAATCTAATTAAAATTATGTCAAACTACGTAATTATGCTATACTAAGCTATTAGGTCTTCAAATTATGAAAAGGAGATGTGTTACAAATAATAAGCATTATCTTTTCACTTGTTCACTTCGAACCGAACCTTACAATCAAAACGGGTAATTGACATTATTTAATGTTTTCAATTAATTTCGGTTTTTTTTAGGAAGAAAAAAAATTAAGGAAGGCTGAAAATGTAAAATTAGAATGAAATTTTAAATCACATTTTGTAGCACAATGGTATCTAAAATTAAATGTTTCTTAAATGAGCATTTGAACAAAAAATAAAATTCAAATATGATAATAAATATATCGAATATAGAAGATTACTTTACTATTTGTAGTTTTTCAGCTTTATGCAACTTCAATTTAAAATTTACAAGAAATATTTGACAAAAAAGCTTTACAATTTCTATCAAACTTATAGCAGTATCCTAAATTTTAAATCCAGATTTTTCAAATTTTAATAAAATTTTTCCCTTACTCAAAACATTTAAGAAGTAAAAATAAAAAATATAGAATTTGCTAAAATTTTCATAAAAAAAAAAAAAAAACCTCGTTCATTTTAAAATTAAAATTAGTAGCAGAATTGAAATAAAAACAAAAAGCAGTAGCAAAAAAAAAAAAAAAAGAAAGGAAAAAAACCTCACTAAAGTAAACCATAAAAGTGTATTAAACTATTAACGATTGTCTATCTTTTTAAAAGTTTCATCTTTTCTTCTTCTATTTCTTTCCCTTTCCAATGTAATCCAAATAAAATAAAATTTAAGATTTAACAAAAAAAAAAAAAAAGAAAAAAAAGAAATATGTATTATTACACACAAGAATATAAGATATCGATATTTTAATTTAAAATATCCTCTCTTTCTTAATCATTATTATACTATCTTTTCTGATAATCATTACTACTACTATTACTACTACTACTATTAATATGATTATTACGATAATTACTGATAAGATTGAAATTTCAACATGTTGAATATCAAAGTATCAAAGATAAGATAAACTAATAAATACGCAACGATCACGCGACAAATTACAATTGCTTCATAACATTCGATTAATACACCACACGTTTAATCAGGCTTACATAAATGTGTATGTATGTGTGTATGTGTATGTATGTATGTATGTATGTATGTATGTATGTATGTATGTATGTGCACAGGTCTGCATGGGTGTCGATGATTGTGCTTCGAGATAGGAAGCTAATCTATTTTACTGTCCAACCAATAACTAACAGCTGTTCAACTTTAAGAATAATAGCTGAGATAAACGGAACGTTTTCGTATCACTGATAATTCACTACACACATATATACACAGATATAAAGAAATACAAGAACTCCTGAATTGGATGAATAATTTACTGATGTAATTAATTACTCTGTTTAGTTTTAAATTATCACATCTTACAAATATTTCATGCTAGCCAAAAAATTAAAAAAAGTGCTAATTATGCTAACATATCATATATGACAGGACAGATTGAATGAAAGAAATAGGTCTATAATTAGTAGAGAAGATGATTGTATTATAGAAAATTAGATAATATATTTGCGTTACATCTAGACAAGCAATCAAATTATCATTCAAGATATCCTGAATCATGAAGATGAGCATCAGAAATATCTGTAATCAGAAATGAAAAAAGAAGATATTCTCAAATTATTTCATAATTAATAAATTATATTACGTTTAGAATTTGAAATTCATTAGTTGAATATAAGACTAAATAGATATGTACATAAATAATATAGAATAATTATATATTTCTTTAACAAAAAACTTCAATGAAACTGAAATTTGAAATTACTTATTTCAATATCAAATAAAAAAAAAAAAAATCTAATGTCAAACAGAATTCGTCGCTAACACTAATCATTTATTCGTAATTTAACTGTGTAAAATATAACCAAAATCTGTTGAAAATTTTACGAAATAAACAAATGATGGCAATTATTCAAAAGATATCAAAGTAAGACAAGGTAGAATACATTTCCGATATTCATTTACGGAAATTGAAAATTAGAATTACATTTGCAGATAACAATCCTAACTATATCTAAAATAAAGTAGAATACATTTCCGATATTTATTTACGGAATACATTTGCAGATAACAATCCTAACTATACCTAAAACTTTCTCATCTATCAACCCGATTCATTCGGAATCGTTGAAGAAAAAAACTATTTCCACTTGGTTGGTAGTAAAATTAACGGAGAGAAAGTATCCGAATTTAACGGGCTGTGCAATTTTCAACGAATATTTTTAATCATTTAGTGGTTTGGCATTTTAATTCCAACTGTGATCTTTGTCCGGTTCTCTTTTCCGGTTTCACGTATTTTGTGGCATTTTTTCTTTCGTTCAATTTGATAAAATTTAAAATTTACCTGTTTTCTTTCTTTTTTTTTTAGGCGATGATAATCCTTGAACAAAACAATCGGATTATTACTGAAGTATTGGATCTTAAATTCTCTACCGCCAAACAAGGGTATGAATTTTTTGTCATAGATTTAGTATTAGTTTAATTATTCATTTATTTTTTTTTTTTGCTTTATTTGTTTATTTCTTTGTATTGTTTACTTGATTTTTCCACTTATTGGAACTGTTTTTATTTTGTCTGTTCCTATTGATCATATATTTATTTTTTCCGTTGTTTACTTACTTTATTTATACATTTGCTTTTTATTTTCACTTACTTTTATCAAGTCTATCTGTTCACTTCCTACTTTTTTTATTCTATTTATCTTGATCCCTTTTCTACTTACTTATCTACTTTATTCGTTTTAGCAGCTTGCTTACTTTTTTACGTTATTTGTTTTTTATTAGCGTACTTGTTTATCCTATACGTTTGTTTGCTATCTTATCTGATTAACATCTCGTATGTTTTTTTTTACACTTCTTTGCTAACACACATGTACGACTACGTGCCACTATGTTACTACCGAAGAGGCAACGATTTTACTCAAAAAACTATTTTTTGAGTTGAACTTTTTAGATTTCTTGTTTCATTTTTCCTCGAAAGAAAATTTTTCACCGTTATTTACATATCTTTGGCGGAAATTCCTTTGGCTCATGGATGGTCTTTTGACCTGTCAGGGCATTCTAAACGGTAGAGAACATTTTAGGTGATATTATGGCTTCTTGTCCTGTATTTGCTTCCAGTCCCAGATAATCAAGTAAACTGATATTGAGTGAAGTATCTTGGCGATATTTGTTTATCATTTACTGTATAAAAGATCACTTACTTCTTTATTATTTTATAAACAGACAAAGAAGGAGAAAATTTCTTGTTCGTGACGCATCCTCTTTTAGGAATAAATTGGAAAAAGTAGATGTGAGATTCGCCGATTTCGATGGCGTCGTTTATCACATATCAAATCCTGATGGTGATCGTGCCATAATTATGGTTTGTTTTTATTTGTTTTGCAATTCCAACAGAAACTTTTAGATATAGTTTTAAAGTCTGGATGAGCTCAAGCACTTCATACTACATCTTCAGTTTCCCATTGGACGATGATTATTATGGTTGGTGATGAGTATTAAATGTATAACCAAGTAATAATCTTTTTTTCTGGTTATCTTTGTATCTTTTACATGAAATTCTAATTTTTCTGAGTTTAAAATTACCTTATTTTTTCAGCTTAGCATATCATTGAAATTTTACAAAGAGCTGCAGGAGCATGGAGCTGACGAAGTAATTTTTTTTTTCTATTTATATTACTTTTTCTTTGATGATGCTGAGTTACTTCCGAAGTTTGAAAGTTATAGTATCCAAGCACAATTTGGTGTAACTTTGGAATTGAGTATGTGAATTATAAAAATGTAGGAAGTTCTGGAATGAAGAAGGATGTTATTTAAAATTTTGTAAATTAAGCTTAGATGTTGTTCCTATGGAAATGAAACATTGGTTAGTTGTTATCGTAATGTATATTTGTTGTATTTTAGTTGTTACGTCGTGAATATGGTAAATATCTGTGTGCAACACCAGAATCAAGTTATAATGTTTCGCTAGCCTACAATTTAAATGAATTACCGGATGATTACTCGACGATTATTAGCCAAGCTTCACATTTAAAACGAAATTGTTTTGCATCTGTTTTTGAAAAATATTTCAATTTCCAATCACAAGGTCAAACCGGAGCAAAAAGAGCTATAATCCATTACCGAGATGACGAGACTTTGTAATTTTTTCAATACTTTCAAAAATCAAGTCTTAGCTATCGTATTTTCATTTCTGTTCTAGTTTGAAATATAATCAGAAATGAGAAAATTGAGTGGATTCAAATAATTATGTGATGGTTATTGTATGTGATATATTCACTCGACTACGAATTTTTTTTCTCTGATTAGTGCATATTAGAGTTGGAAAAATCAGTAATTGCAGATACGTAGAAACAAAAGCCGATCGAGTTACTGTTATATTTAGTACAATTTTCCGTGATCCGGATGACGTGGTTATTGGAAAACTTTTTTTACAGGTTTGCTCTCATTTGTGTGCTATGTAAAATTTTTCTAATTCACATTTATTGCACTGATATATTTAGGCTAACTTTCAAGATAGTACTTCATGAAACGTTTGGTGATAATGAAATGGCTCGATTTTTATAAATAATGAAATCATCTGAGGATTAGCAAGTGGAATTTCCTGAAGAACTATTCGCGTCAGGAGAACAGAGAGAAGCATTGTAAATTTGAGTGTGTAGGCTTTTCATGTCAAAATATTAACGAAATAATGTGGTCACATGAGTCAAGCAGTGAGTAATTTTTCTGAGCAGATCTCGAAAATCAATTGGGAAAACTTATTTTTGAAGGAATTCCGAGAAGGACGGAAAGCATCACAGACGTCACCTGCGGTGCTTTATACAGTGGGTGAGCCGCCACTTGAATTACGTGACTGCCCCGATGCGCGTGTTGGCGATAATGTTGGCTACATCACCTTCGGTTTGTAAAGAAAAAATGCATTTTTGTCGTCTCATTCATCTTAGAATATCTTTGCATGTGAACAAAATTAAGTGATTTTCATTTGTTCTTAGAAGGATAGCAAAGTGAATAGAGTGGAGTGGACGCATCATGCCAATTGATTCCTACATTGCTGTGTCAGCTGTTAAAGTTTTATTATTTAACTGAAAATTACGTTGACCGTATGTAACTTTTAGTGTTATTCCCACGACACACGAATTTACAAGCACGTGATAATACAATCAATTTGATACATACGTTTCGTGATTACCTTCATTATCACATCAAATGTTCGAAGGTTAGTGAATGAACAATTAAATTAAATTTGAAGGATCGTTTCTTCAGCAGAATAGATTATCTTTACAACATTTTATTGACAATTTTTCCTAAAATTCACCTCCTATGAATTTAAGCACTATGCAACATAGTATTCAGTTCCATGGAATGATGAATGCTTGAAAATGTTTTTGAAAACTGCTCTTTTGGATGTTTGATGCGTAGAGCTTGAAATGTTAATCTTATTTTAGTACATTCAGATCATAGGATGTTTGTTTTTATATCTGTACAAATAGCATGGGGTGTTAATCGAGAAACTTTCATGAAGGAAATGGAACTTATAAAGTCGAGTAGGATCATCATAGTTTCAGGCATATATGCATTCAAGAATGCGGGCCAGGACGAATGACTTCCTGAAAATTTTAAACCGAGCACGACCGGAAGGACGTGTAGAAAAGAAAACATTCTCGTACGTATTTGGTTTCTTTTTCTTTTTTTTTTTCTGATACTAATATCAACAGGGAAAGCATGGGATAAACATCGCTGGCAAAAATATTAGTTGCATTAATAGAGATGAGTAGTTTAAGCTAAAAACAGTATATGGCATGAAAAGCTTAGAATACTGATGTTTGTTGTTGCTTATTTAGGTTATTCAAAATTCGAATTTCCGAATGAAATACAATTCTCAATTCAAAGAGAAAAATATTTCAGAGGGCGCAGCTTTCAGCCAGTATAGAAGATGGAACGATGTAATGAAACGAAATTTCATTTCGATAAACGCGAATATTGCTATTTTGATGTGATTGTAAAATTTTTAGACAGCACGTGATATTATGAAAAATGGGAAGAGCATAATGACAGGAATGTCCTGGAAGCTGTTCACTTTGATAGCTTTAATTAATCTTTAAAATCTGTTATCATTGTTGTTTCGTTCGGGTAACATTAGAGATAATCAGGAGTGATCAGCTTTTCTTATTAAAGCAGTGAGCGCAGACTTTGTAAAGCATGAAGGAAAGTGGTAAAGTGTCTTTATTTAATTAAAATTAATGAATTCCAACTTTGGTTTGTTTTTAAACAGTGCAGGATCAGAAAAGCAGTCTTGTGGAGTATAATTCTCTTTCTAATGCATTCATGAAGGAGAAAATTTCCAAGAATAATTAGTACCCGAAAATGAAGATACCATATATACATCTAGCATTATCGAAACTATATACCTTCCTAAAAATAACTCCTGGTGAAAAAAAAAAAAAAAAAAAAAACCTTCTGATAAAAATTCTCAAAGAGAAATTTCAAATTGTTATTTCTAGAAATAGAATGAAATTAAATTTAATAATAATCAACGAAATGATATATAAATCATGTCAATTTTGATCAAATCTTAAAATACACTCAAAATGTTCTAAAAAAAAAAAAAAAAGAGAAATCCGAAAATTTATTTCGCATAATATTTTGATGTATATAAAATTTCACAAAATTTTTCATCATTTTATCATTATCTCGATTATTAAAATTGAATGAAATTAACAAATATGATAACAATAATCTAATCAATTCTTCATACTATTTTATTTAACAAAAACTTTTTTCCCAACAATGCTTCCCTTTTTTTTTTTTTTTTTTTTTGTAAGTGCAAAATAAATACACTATCATTCAAAAGTAATAAATGTACCTCTTTCACGTACGTCATACGTCTTTTCGTCTGTCCGTCTGTCCATCTGTCTGTCTATCTGTCTGTCTGTCTGAATGAATGAATGAATGAATTTATCTATCTGTAACAATAATTTCTGCAGGTATGTATGTATGTATGTACGTATGTATGTATGTATGTATGTATGTATGTGAATGCATGTGTATACAATGAATGTATGTGTGTACGTATGTGTATAT
Source organism: Dipetalonema caudispina (assembly GCA_013365325.1). Lineage (NCBI taxonomy): Eukaryota > Metazoa > Nematoda > Chromadorea > Rhabditida > Onchocercidae > Dipetalonema > Dipetalonema caudispina. The sequence continues at coordinate 47,292 of JABVXV010000176.1, forward strand.
GTATGTGTGTGTGTGTATGTGTGTGTGTCTGTCTGTCTATGCATATATTGATGGGATGCCGCTATGATGGGATGCCACTATCATGAATGTGTTGCTAAGCAACGCGTATTTTGATTGGTTCTCATTTTCAGGCGAGACATCTGTTCTGTTAACGCCTTAGCGGACATAAAGGTATATGAGATTAGTTGAAGGTCTGTTGTGGTTGAAGTATATGTATATGTCTGTCTGTCCGTCTGTCTGTCCATCCATTCATCTGTCTGTCTGTTTGTCTGTTCATTCATTTGTTTCATTAATTAGTTTAATTAGTTAGTTGAGTAATTATTATTTAAATTTTTATCAAATATTTGGATTTTTAATTTTTAACATATTCAGCTAACTAAATGATATTAGATATAATATCATATTAATTATGATAATATTTGTTTGATCAATCTTTTTGTATATTAAATTTTAATTATTTTAGGATATATTTTATAGATTAACTGTTTGAAATTATTATTATTAGCAAATATCATTCATTTTTAACGTAAAATCAACTTAAACTAGAATCATTTTATGTTAATATGATATGAAATCATTTAATAACCTAAAATTAACTAATATTTTACATGTTATTGATGAAAAAGAAAGAAAATTTAGTGATTGAAGAATTAGATATGTTTTATTTTTTTCACTTAGCTTATTGCAATGATATGATATTGTAATAACGAATATCTCTTGTGCAACGCTTATCTTTAGATGAAGTAATGATCGTTGCTGAATAGAATTAGTTAGTTAGTTAGTTAAATGTAGAAACTTACCCGTATATTCTTCAATCATTCACTAAGATAGCATTTGAAAAGGTCAAATGTTAGCGGGCAATTATAGCATGTTTTTAGGCGGGAAGGCGGGAAAATTCGTTTTTTATTGCCCTTAATTTTTTTTTTTTTTATAGCAAGTTCTAGAATAAACAAGAATGATTGCGAATATTAATATGATTGATCCTGGAAAAAGTTAAAGAAGAATGGTACCATATTAGATGAAAGATGGAAATGATTTAATTTTAGAATTTATTCCGATTTTTTTTTTTTTTTTTTGATTCTATTCCATATATATGTTCTTGTAACTCGAATTGTTGTAAAGTGTAATCGTTGGAATTTCCTACCAGTTTTTCATTTCGAATTTTCAGGTCTTCGTAATTTACTTTGCGGCAAGTTTGGCGAGATAATTTTGGTAGTGCAAAAAATAGCAAGAAGAAATGACCGACAGGAAGGCAGTGATCAAAAATGCTGATATGTCAGAAGACATGCAGCAAGATGCTATCGATTGTGCAACACAGGCTTTAGAGAAGTTTGTTCATTTTTTTTTTTTTTTTTTCAATCTTCAGTGTTAATTTACTTATTTTGGTTGTAACAGTGATGGATCCGGTTTAAAAATCATATCATTTATAAGACTTGAAATTCTAACTGGAGAAAGTTCAATTTGGCCGAAGCTTCATTTAATCCATTTTGATCCTCGCGTTTCCCATCATGGAGAATATTTCGAAAATCAACATTTTGAAATGATTGTCTTTTTCGTAATTGGGTGTTGTACATTTCGTGATGGTATAAAAAATACTTCCCAGTAACTCTTCCATCTCAGTGAATTTAGAAAGGAACTTTCTAATGCTCTTCTCATCATCATAGTATGGGACGAGCAATGGAGAGTTCCTTAACGTACATTGCGGTATTGAAATGTAACATAAAGCACAATACCTTGAAGTAATTTTCGCGAAACAGTGGTTGTTGGTAGTGTCGGTTGTGTACAAAGTACCGTTTTAAAGATTTTGTTTTATTTCTTTGTATTATACTATGTATTTGTTTCATATCATAGTCTTTTCTTCCAACATTTAGTAGTCTTTTAGGTACAATATCGAGAAGGATATAGCAGCGTATATAAAGAAAGAATTTGACAAGAAGTACAACCCGACATGGCACTGTATTGTTGGACGAAACTTCGGGTCATACGTTACGCACGAAACAAAGCACTTCATCTACTTTTATTTGGGCCAAGTAGCAATACTTTTGTTTAAGAGTGGCTAACTTTCTTCTTTGGTCTGTTCCTCTCTTTTTTTTCTTATCCTTCCAAATGTTACAGTTTTGCATTATTTAAACTAGTTTTCATCTGGTCTTCTGTACATTATTGATATTATTGACAACGACGTTAATGAAATGGACCGAAACACAGCGTCTTCGTGAATTTTTTTTTTTTCAAAGAAATATGGAAGTTGTATTTCGAATCTCTTTTTTGGAATTCTCAAGTATTTATCAGGGATTTTCCGGACACTAATTTCCTACATCTCTTGTTACTTTGAATCATTCAAGAGGGGCAAAAAAATTGCAGAAAGTCACGTTGAATATTTAGGATTAGTGCCTTAATTATTCTCTCTGAATACATATGCGCGAACACACATATATGCACACACAAGAAAGAATCTCATTACATGTGATTTTTTTATGATTTGTTTTTTCCAATCGCATTAGTCGATAAAATACCCTTTGAATGTTCTCCGTTGAACAGGAAGATATAAAGCAGCATTTCCGGTTTCCCATTTATGAAGTATGCAGATAATGCGAAGGAATATTGCAGCATTTTTCGATCTGAATGCAGTAAAATTCGAATAGCGCGGAGGACGTTAGCATGATCTTCCGATTGTTGTTATTTCGAATCAGTGCATCAGTTTTTACACGTTATGGAGATACCAAATTACTTGAAAAACCATAGGATGTAAACACCTGCCTGTACTGTTAGTACTCCTAGACATGTGGTGTCGGAAAGTTTTCAGTATGAATAATAGCATTATGCTCAAATGTATGCAAAATCATCTCAAGTTTCAAAAATTTGTGAACACCAATCTATGTTTTCAAATTTAAAAATATAGTAAAAGCAAAACAAATAATGCCTACACTATTTTGCATATCAGAAGGAATCAATGTAAGATAAGAAAGGATGAACTTTTCTACCCGATAAATTCCAGGACAATCTTTTCCCTCGAAGTAACTGTAGCCATATGACCAGAAGATACATTAAACTGATAACATTACTGGATGTGACAGGGAACATTTGCATCAAAATATTTCCGTCCTATAGCTAATCAACTTGTCAAATATATCTCGCATTATAATGGGTGGTATTTCTGGAAAATAAGAAAGTTCTTGTTAATAATTCATGAAGTATCAAGAAATGATATGTAATACTACAAGGTTTATTCTAATCCTCAGCCGGATTTTTCTCATAATTCTCATTAGTTTGATATCATATTGTAGCCAACATTACCTATTTATTAAAGGATTTAATTGCATAATAATTATGAGAACGAACTAATTCAAAATGATGGGTCAGCTAATGCTTGAAGTCATTTTACCGGAAATATTGAATTTTTACATTCATGTCAATCGGGCAATAATAACATCCTTTAGTATTAGGAAATGAGGTGAGAAATGTTTCTCGTTACTGTTCAAATAATAATTTTTGTTAATATTTTTCTTTACTTTTTTAAAGACTAAGATTAAATGTGGGGACGTTGTTAGTTTTGATGCTTAAAAACTATATACCAATGCATGATTTAAATCAAATTGCTAATTAAATAATTTATCAACTATAAAAGTAACGAGTTACCGAGTATTGCACTAATCACTATCAATGATTTCATCAGTGATAAGATCCATTATAAAACGAAAATGCACTAGACAGATAACACTTATCCGATTATTAATATAACTATTAAATAACATGCTATACATTATCGATATCTTTACTTATTTTGGTATTATTGTTCCAATAATTTTTTCAACTTTCATTTTGTTTCATAAATTTGGATTTTTTGAAATTTTCTGAAACTGAAAACTGATTAGAACTCTTAAATCTGAAATGGTGATACAATGCTTGAAAATAGACATTTAGACTTCTTACATTCAAGATAGGTTATACTCCCAAAAATATTACGTAAATAAAAAATATAAAAATTAGTATTGTATGATTTGTCATACCATATGTAAGTAAAAGTAGATATCATATGAATAATAGAATCATATAATCCGTAAATAATGAAAAAGTCATGTAACACGTGAAAATTCATGTAATACACGACTTTCTTATCACTTTTTTCATCACGTACGTATACGTATAATGTGATTATACGTGAATACAAAAACAATCATATAATATTTTAGAATTTGAAAAGATACAAGTAGCTGTTACTGATACATATGTAACATATAGGAAACGTTATATTCATAAATATGTACACGTCCTGCTAAGATAATTTATATACACTTGAACATTCACATATACGTAAACATCACGGTTTTTACGTCAATAAAAAAAAAATCCCACTACATTTTTAATAGAAAAATGATACAGAGCTGGTATAATTTTATACGTCTCGAATGGATTCTTTTTATTTGGCAAATTGACAAGTATTCGTCATTCTGATCACTTTTGGGTTATAATTTTTTTGTTTGTAGGTTGTTGTTTCATATTTTAGAATTGCAATTTTTTGACTTAAATCACTTTGATGAAATATTTTAGGATTAATAAGAAAAATAATTGATACAATATTTAAATATTCATTAGAGCAACTCTCATTGATAGTACCTTTTAGGCATGGCCTGAATATACGGTAGTCTCATAACGCTTCATCATTTACTGTAACTTATCGATCCGTTAGTAGTTAGGATGTTCATATCTATGCATGTGTTGCATATTATTTTAGTTAAATCAAAAGAAAAAGAAAAAAAAATTGGTGAATTTTTACTCTAAAATTTTCAGTAATTTTGATTTTGGATCGATGTATATTGTGATAATAAATAAAACTTACAGCTCATTCCCGTTGTTTCTCGATCCTTTTTTCCTAGAAATTAGATTAAGTAATAAAATCATGAAGAAACATCGAAAAATGTTACATTATCTTCTGGAATTGTATGCAACACGAAATAACGGGACAGTATACGTGGATGTTACGTTGTTTCCAACAAGTCTCTAACATTTTTTGTTAGATTTATTAGTACTAAGAGGAATGCTAATTACATCCGAACTGTAAAATCCAATTTTAGTAGAAAAAGGTTTCTCATTTTATATCATTTATTTCAGCTCGTTTCTTTATACATTCTGATTTGTTTGTACATTTCCTACGAGCAGTTGGCTAAAGGGAATTAAAATGACAAATAGTACGATGGCAACGGCATTGCATCCATTAGTTCAATGGGCTCAACGTGATAAACTACTTTATTTGACTATTGAAATTGATAATGTGGCTGATCTCCAAATTACCGACAAGTCTCTTCACGTCAAGTAAGTTTTTGTTGACTTGATTATTAAATAATAGATGAAATGGTGAGTGGTGGTACGATGGTGTGGTGGATATAGAGCATAGAAGTCACTTCTGCTACAATTCTCGCATCGATCGCGTATTGTTGTTTGCGCAGGTCAGACGCTTCAGTAAAGCCGTCATCCAGCATTAGTGCTTATTGCATGCATATCTGATAAACGGCTAGCCAGTCAGAAAGATTTAAGAAAAGGTGTTTGTCATAAAAATATTTCTTACATTTAATACAATCGTGTCTAATCTTATTTTTTCATGTGTTATGCTGTATTTGCATTAAAGGGGCACATATGGTGGTAGCAAGGCTGTTTACGAAGCAAGTTTGGATTTTTATGCTGGAGTAAAGACGGACTACCGTAAAATTGCTAACGATAGACATTTGGAATTGGTTATCAACAAAGAAACACCACACTGGTGGCCACGATTAGCTAAGAGTAGTGCTAAGGTTCGCTTGTTTTTGCTAACGGTCCTATTGGAACGTTATGACATTTTGGTTAAAAATTTGGTTTAATTGAAAGAGGATTTACATTTGAGGAGGAAAACAGGTTCATGAAGTGGAATTGAAAGTGGATAAAGCTATAATGTTCGCCTTTCATCATTTTTGCGTATATGTTTAGCACTGATCTGGAATTTCGCAGTGCTTCTAATGTGTAATGATTATTTCTAAGAAGTGGGAATTGTTAATCGGTAACATTTCCTCTTTCTTTTTTATAGCTTCCATGGGTGAAGGTTGATTTTAACAAATGGAAGGATGAAGACGAGGATGATGATGAAATGAATGGGGGCGATCTCGATTTCCAGAATTATATGTCGAAGTTGGATGCAGGTGGCGCTGGTGCGCCAAATCTGGATGATTTTGACGACGATGACGATAAAGATGATGATGATGATGACGGTATGCTTCATTCCTTTTGTCACTGCACTTCATAGCATCATTTGACAATTTATTTTAGAAGTGAGTGCTTTGATTGATCATATTTAGCAGTTTTTTTGTTAGGAAATTTTGAACTTTCATTGTAATCTCTCTGGAAAATATAAAAGATGAAAGGTTGATGTATTTTTGGTTGTATCCAAAAGTATGTGAAGAAGCATGGGAGGGAATTTTCAATTACAGTTTTTATAAATCCTGGTTTTTCTAGTGCATTTTACAGATATGCCAGACTTAGAAGATGTCGATGATAAGGAAAGTCTTGATGACGAAGCAAAAGCAGGAGCTGCAGCAGAGGACGAAGAAAAAAAAGATAAGGGTGAAGCTGGTGATAAGAAAGAAGGGGTTGTGGGGCAGTCGTAAATTACTTTTAATTATCCGTTCCCCTTTTATTTCTTTCACAATGTTTCAAATAATCTTGAATATTAGACCACATTTCTTTATCTTATGCTAATTTTCATTGATCGACATTAAAAGTTCAATGACGAATTTGTCTATGCTTGTTCTCCTTTGCCGGCGCAAAAATGAGGTCAGTGTTGACTCTTGTTTTGACGTCATCAGTTACGTTAATGCTCAGATACTGTTAAACACAATTATATAGAAATGCTTTCTAATAATGAAAAATTGATTTTTGATTAAAAATTTCGTTTCTATAATGACACTTTTCACTGAGTAGGAGATGAGGACTGAGATCTCAAAATTTTTTTTTTCTTCATTTGTTCTATCATTTCAGTTGATCACTTAGTTCCTTAAAATGATTTCAGTTTTTCAAGTTGCCGTTAAGCACACATACAAATATTTTTTGAAATTTTTAATCTGCTTTTAGGCGAGCCATTTGTTTTGGTCATCTTCATTCAATTTAACGCTTTGAAATGGATTCATTTTTTGTTCCTTTTTAAGCAGTTTTGATATCCTTTCGTTGTCTTAATGTGAAATATCGGTTTCTTCGATTACTTATTATTATCATATTAATGGAAGTACTTTTTACTCATTTTCTTCCTTTTTTTTTTTAATTTTGTTGAAAATAAAATGTTATTTGTTGCGAAGCATTATCCATTTTAGTTGAAAGTAAATGCGTGATATAAACACATCATAAAGTATTTGTATTAAAAGAATTTTCAGGTTCATTTCTTTTTTTTTTTTTTTTGCTTTTTAGGACAGATTAAATTTATTGGAAGCGCTTTGAATCTCCCCGTTCTTTTTTTCCTTACCATCATCTTTCTTCCACTGAATAGTTTGGGTAGTTCTTAAGTTATTAGGATGAATCTAAATTCTACATAAGGCACGAAATCAATGAATATTTAAGTTTTTCAATTCGGGAAGGGAGAAATTGGAGGAAGATTTTTTAACGATAAAAATGAAATATTGTGAACGGGAGAATACCGTTTGGTATAGTGAGATTTTCAATTATATTTGGGTAAAAAACATCAAACCGATGCGTAGACATAAGAAAAGTACAATTTCTTAAGTATGATTTAAAACATTTGATTTTCATGCTAATAGAAACAAGCATCATTTGTTCTTTTTTTTCTTACTCCATACTGTATCAATACTTGGTTATTATTTTCCATCCAGTAAGCAATTGTTGTAAGTGTTTTTGTCTTTAGTTGTTTCTGAAGAGAAGAGAAAAAGCTAGCTTAGAGATCTTGTTGTTTATCGTTACTGGATAGCTGAACGATTCCGTTACAGGCCTTTGTTATTATCCAGTATTTTGCGGTAGGAAAGTTAAATTGAATGAATCAAGACTTTGGCAAAGTTGTAATGAAGCTATGAAATATTTGAAAAATTCATTGCTATATATCAATATATTCACTCAATTTTCCTTTAGATTTCATTGGTTATAAAATTCTGAAAGTGGGGTAATTAATTAAACAAAAGACTAAGATAATAGTACCGGAAAGTAACACTTATTTGTTATTCAGAGTTTCATTATATTGTTATCCAAAATGTATGTGATACGATCTATGCCAATAGGTATAAAATTTTTGAAACTATAGAACTAAATGAAATATTATGTTATCCTTATTTTGACTATTTAAAAGACATTACACGAGTATTTTAAAGTAACAATAAACAAACAAGTAAACAAAAGAATGATATAGACATGGATAATGGATTAGAAAGGATGAATGAATTCGATATTATTATCATTGTTATATTTTATAGATTACTTCATTTCAAGTACAGTTTGTACAAGTATTTCAAGCATACTATTACATTTTTAATTTCTATTACACATATTTATCATCTATTTCTTCATTTTCTTTCCTTCCTTCTCCTAAATATTAATTCAAATTTATTTTGCTTTTTCAATAGGTTTCATTTCTGATCTCATCCTCTATCATTTAATGTTTATTCGTTGGTTAATTGTACTTCTATCATACTATAAAGTTTACCCATCAAAATACTCTCTCTCTCTCTCTCTCTCCCTCTCTTCCTCTCCTTCTCCTTCTCCTTTTCCTTCAAATATACTTCCTTTCTTTGATCAACATCATTTTATCGTATTTCCTCATTGCATATCTTTTACGATTGCTGCTAGTTTCCCCTTTGATATATATATATATATATATGATGACAATAACCGATCGGAAGATAGAATATTTCTACCTCCATCAATAGCTGCTTACTCTATATCCTCTCTGGCATCATTCCAATAATGGATAGAATTTTAACTATAACTAATGAATGAATATAATGATGATAATGATGATGATAATGATAATGATAATGATAATGATGATGATGATTGGTGTATGTGTCGACTCGTTCGTGATATGGTATGTCTGCATGTGTATGTGTTCGTGTATGTTTTAACATAATCTTGTTGATTTATTTATTTGTTCATTTGAATTTCATTCGATAAGTTTAGTTTATAAATGTTTTTTTTTTTTTTTCTTACAAATTTTTCTTCTTAATTATGAAATTTTAGTTACAATAGGTTAAATTGAATTCATTATTTAGCAACAATTAATCAATTATTTTAATATTTAGATTAAATGTTCAATATTTGTTTAAATATTAGGTGTAAAAATTAAATTACCATAAAATGATTTTTGATCAGTTTTTGCAAGAAATCTATTAGGATTATTATATCCTTTTAAATTTTATTTATTTTTTAAAAAAAGGATGAAAATTTTTTTCTCATAGAAATTGCAGATGGATTAATGATTCGTTTCAAAGTTAATGGTGTAAATTTTGATTAGAATAATCTTTTGATAGAAGTAGTAAAAGGCTTTTTTATTTGCCTTTTTTCTTGTTTTGACAATCATATTCTTATTGCTTAACTCGCGTTTTTTATTTCCTTCATCTCATTATTGAGACTTCATTAGAGAATAAATTAAAGTTGAAATATATCTCGAGTATATTGTAAAGATATATGAGAGATTTCAAGTTAGCATACTAATGAAACACGTTTTATTTGTTTTCCTTTTTTTTTTTTTTTTTTTTTTTTTTTTTTGCTTCAATTAGGTAAATTACGACGAATGATGATGAAATCTCTTTTTGTTTAATAGTTGGACGAGTTCATTCATCACATTTAAATTGAATGGATAGATATGGTATGATTGGAATATCGTAAAGTTTTGATTGCTTCGAAATATGTATGAGCATTTATGTGAAGTATATATATCGAAATTTTTATATACGTGGGAATTTTTATGGGAATGTTTCAATTTGTTAATGTTTTAAATATGCCGTTGAATGGAAGGTTTTGTTTTGTTTTTTTCCTATTCCCTCATTTTCTTCTTATTTACTATGTAGTGTAAATGAAAATGGATAGTTTTTGATTCGAAATAGAATATTTGAAAATTTGTTTGAAAAATGTTAAATTTATCTGAACTTCTAATTGTTGTCGTAAAAGGTGTTCAAGAGGTCAGACAAAATGTACTTTATTTGTGTAAGGCAAATTGTAATAAAGTTTATTGCATTTTTTTTCCCATATTTCTTCGTAAATTTACGACAGCAGTTAGAAGTTAGAAGTTGAAAATTATCTTTTTTTTTTTGCATTTGAGATTTGTTTTAAAAATTGAAATTTTAAAGAATTAAAATTCGGTATAAGTTTGTAGTAGTTACAGCGCTATATATGAGTCACATCTTGTAGAAGGATTGTAAGGATGATATTTGACATATTTGGTCCCAAATTCCAAGTATGTGTCATCTCTTACCTATGCAATACCTTTGCATAATGTAAGGAATTTTTTCTCCTGTTCTACAAAGGATGATTTCGATTTGATTTCCTGTAGTTTTTATTTATAACTTTTCAAATTTCTTAATTTGTGAACTTTTGATGAAAATATACTAATATAGAGGAATTGATAGGATAGAGATAAGATAATGATGATAGATATATGTATGTGTGTGTGTGTGTATTTTGTTATTATTGGTTGTATTATAATACAGAGGACATTTTTAAGGTATGAGAAAGAAGTTATATGCTTGCTATAATTATCATCATTCCAATTGCTTCTTATCTTTTCATTTGTTGAGAATTTTTGTTACAAATTGCTGTTTTATTTTTGTATTTCCAATGAATGCAACTAATTGTATGGTAAACTTTAAGCACAAAACTACTCATAGCATTTCTCATTTCAAATAACAATTTATAAAATACTTTTTATCAAAATTTTTGGAAAGTATTATTGATGTAATGTGGCATCAAATGACATATTATTATGTGTAATTTTCAATTTTGCACATTAAAAATCAACGATTACACTATACCAATATATACCATTTTGGATTTCATATAAGAAAATGATTCCCATATTATGTGATATTGGAACGATGTGTAAATTTTCTTTTATTATTAGAATACAGTTCAATTTTGTAATGATTAAATATTATTAATGATTTAAAAAAAAAGATCCATACAAGCATATATTTCTTGAACCGTTAGAGGTTTCTCACTTTCATTATATCAGGTATTTTATGCAATTTTAATCCTTACATGTTTTTGATGCTTGCATCTTTCGTTTTGCAATTTTTTTTTTCCTCCTTTAAATTTTGAAATTATTAACTGCATTTTCAGAAGCTAACAATTTCCACACGACTGCATTTTGTGAATGTCTACTGAGGTAAATTGCGTGAACGGCGGTAATTCAGAAATCCACCATCAGCAACAGGAACCTCTGACGGATGGAATGGAAAACGATGTTGTACTAACGACTACACCTGCAAGTGTTAAATCAATTGTAACTGAAGAAACAGATTTCTTTCCGGAGGCTGCTGGTACCAATAGTCATCCAGTTGGAACATTATGTTCCTCGTCTGGTCCTGGTTCCGGAAGCAGAAGTCAAAAATCGAAGAAGCGGCAAAACCAAAAAACGTTTAGTTTGATGGATATTTTCGATATGCATAAGGGAATTGGAAGTTGGGCTGATGCTGCTGCTGATACTCATACAACCTCCTATTCACCTTCTGCCATACAGGTATGTCATTTACTGATATTGTCATAACTTACCATATCATTGAATTGATTTTTATGTATAGTAATTTGATTGTCGATTGGAAATAAGATATATTTTTAGTGATTTTTAATTTTTCGTTTTATCCATTATCAAATATTCCAGGAATCTTCGGAAGCAAAGCAGGTTTCTAATGCAATGCAACGAGCAAGTGCATCACAACAAGGTGATTGGAATCAATTTCACACTACCGACGGAAATATGCGTCCACCCTCGCTAGGTTTAGATCGAGCAACGCATTCCAGAAATGTGGATTTGGCTAATTTACCGGATAGGCCACCATTTGAAGTTAAAGTGGCCAATATTAATTATAAATCCTCTGACAGCGATCTTTTCTATTTCTTCGGAGGTGAAGGCAGTGTAAGTCAACAATTCAGCTTTATATAATAGTTTATTGAGCAGAAAGTCTAATTTGCAGCTGATGGAAATAGAAATTCTCTCATGATTGACTAAACTAATCAAGATATGGTTTGGCTAGTAGCATATTGGTTTGAACAGTCCGAGTGGAACACAGAGATATTTGGTTCGATTCTATTATAGGACGTCTGATTTGCTGATGGTTTTCCCATCGCTAAGTCAGCAAATTTATTACATATGAGTAAATTTGCGTTACAGCAATGGTAAATCATGAGTTCGTCGAGTTTCTGCAACAGTTCACATATGCCAGTATTTGGCGATATGCAACTTTGCGAAACCACTGCTTGTAGGACTTATAGTGATCGAGAGTTAGCTATCTAGCAGATTCTGCTTGATTGCCTTAGTTTGATCACATACAGATACTAATTTCAATCACTGCTACAGTTGCTGAAATTTTTCTTAGTTCATAGTTATAGCAATTGTTTATGGTTGCATTGATAGATTTTCTCAATATTTTCCAACAATTTGCAGGTTGTAAATATTCGTTCCGAAGGTCAAGCTGCCAGACGCGGTATTGCTATCGTTTCTTTATCCTCCCAAGAAGCTCTTGTGAACGCTCTAAAATTGAATAACATGGTAGATTTTGTTTATTTTTTTTTTCCTTCATGGACGGAACAAATTGTTTCTTTGTACTTTTTTTAAAATTATCCGTATCCAAATTTATAATTGCAGCTGTATGAAGTTAACCCACTGATCATCTCTCTTTTCCTTATTACTGTTTTCTTCTATTCGTTTAATGGGATATAAAACTTCTTAATTAATTCTAGTGATTCCAGGAGCTACAAGGTCGTTCGCTGAGGATATCACTTCGAGATCATCAATCTCGGCCACCTTTTGGTAGCGGTAGGATATCCCTTCAGGATCATCAGCCTCGACCACCTTTTGGCAGCAGTAATGTAGGACCAAATAATGCTTATGGACACTATAGGAATAATGGTAGCTGTCATGAAGGAGGCTACAGCACGTTGCCACATCCCCGCCGTGGACCACCACCGGTACCGTACCATGCCTATAATTCAGATGGCCGTGCTAGCCGAGTACCTCTGCAACACTGCTCCTCATACCGCGGTCGAGGTCTGTCTTTACTTGAAAACTAACAATCTGATTAATTCGTGACTTATATAAATGGAATCAAATTTTTTTAATGGATTTGCTTCAGATAATCGAAGGTATGACTATGACAGTCGTCTATTTCGTCATCCAAAGCCTGGAAATAATCAATTCTCTCCTCGTTTTACGGTTCGTTTATAATTTTCCGATTTGTTTTACTCAGTTTTTCATCAGATATTCGAATCCCTAAAGTTGAAATTTGGAAATTTTAGAATCGTGGCTCTGATTCATATGGCGTGTCTCCCAGACCGTCACCACTTAATGAAAATCATTTCTTTCACCATAGTTTGGATATGGAGCATGATGCCGATAAAAGGTAGATTGCATTATTTACAATATATGATAAGATTTTTTGACACTGCAACCACATTTTCGTTATAAAGGTGTAGTTCACATAGCTGATCAATGAAGTAACAAGATTAGAAGTAATCGTTTCAGAGGTCCTGGACGTATTCGAACGGAAAGCGTACGAAGTAATACTACAGATGGTACCGAAAAACATGAAAGACGTAAATTACAATTACAACCTCGGACCAAACCTCTTAATGATACTGGAGAAGATTTGCCTACCAGGCCAACCAGTATTTTTGGTCTTGCGAAACCCGTAGATACTTATGAAAAAGAAAAGCAGGTAGATAGTTTTTTTAGCTTCTAATAGTTAAATTTCAAAGAATTCGAAGTGTGAGAGATTCAAATTTAAAGTGTGATGAATTAAAAATTCGAATTTTGGTTTTAGGTTTTTGTTTGAACAAAGTTCTACTTATATTCTTTCAGGCGGAAGAACGGCTGCGGCTGGAAAACGAAGCTTTCAAAGCAGCCGAACAACGATCGAGAAAGGTTAGCGACGTAGGAAGAGCGATGTTTAATCCCCATAGTTTTTGAATTAGTTTTTATATAGTTTAACGAGTTTTGCTGAGAAATATTTCAGTTTTATATTCATGAAAAATATTGGGTTTTGTGTCTTTCAGAGCAGCGAACGTGCTGTTTCCGTTCCCGCATCTCCCTTACTGATTCATGGACAGGTTCCCGTGATAACTGAATCCGATGATCGTGAAAATTGTCCACCACCAGTTCACAAATCTATTTCGGAAGCAAGTCGTAAATCAGCGAATAGTGACGAAAAACCTAAGACAACTTCAGTTATCCCTGAATTACTCACTAGTGAAGGACACGTAGTGGAGCAGACAGAAACACCATCTCCTGTGATTGCATTGGCATCAGCTCCGCAACTTCCACCCCCATCCCCTGAACCATCTATTTCAACAGTCCGTGGGCAGTCGTTTTCAAACGTAAGATATTTTGATTTTTTATTAAAGGTTGTCATATTGCTTGAATTTCACATTCGTTGTCTGGATTTCGAATATTTATACGATTGCATCACTGCAAAAAAAAAAGAAGGCAAAAGGATGATGATAGTCTTCAAAATCCTCAGTTCTAGCGGTTACGGTTGTTTTATGTTTGGTTCACTGCTGCATATCTGTTGCTTGTATTTTCGAACTCTAATGTCAAATTCTGGAAATTTTTCGAGCTAAAATCTTTTTTTATATTTTTCAGTGTCCTGAAATGTCCGAAACCCGTACATCTACAACATTGCTGCGAACACGAAACAATTATAATCGAACATTTACTCGATCTCGTGATTCTGTCCGTACGCAGTTCCCACCCAACAAACTACACAATTTTCCAGGTTAATTTTTGGGACAAATATCATAGGGTCTTCTACATATTATTTTTCTATAGTTAGTTATTTCTTCCACGATATTTTCCAAAATGGAAATAACATGGTCTGACTATTATAGGAACTGTTAATTATCGTTGGAGAAAGTTGCGATACTGAGTAATATAGAACTACGTTAACCGAAGTTTTAATTTCAACTAAATGATGCCATTTAGTGCGTCGAGGAAAAAGTGGCTCACGTCGCGGTGGTGCAAGTAGTGGAGGTTTAGGATCAAACAGGGACAAGCATTCTGTAGCCAGCAGAGAGAAAGTTGAGGGCAATAGTGGTGGTTCAATTGTTGAACCTATTGTACCTAATGGACCGAAACAACTTGAAAATGGACCAAAACCGGAGCAACAATCGATATCGAAGGAAGAAAAGCGTGAATTCATAGCAGCATCAAGTGTGATGGCGACGACAGCTAAACAACCATGGCAACAACACTCCGATCAGCAATATTCTAAAAAAGAGAAGAAAAAACAGGTCTCCTCCAGATTTGTATATATCAGCAAAAAATTCTGGAGTGAACGGAATTTGTTGAATCCTTAGGTACACACACTCACACTTTCTTTAGTTGCAAACTTTTTATTTTTTCTTTCCCAAAAATCATAAGTAATCATAAGTACTTTTTTTTTAATTTTTTATATTGGGAACGGTCGAAACGTCAGACATTTCATTATCGTGAAGTTGAATAATTTAGATGAGTCATAGATTGATATAGTTTATTTTTTTAGAAGCATTATTTTCAGTAGCGACCAATAGTTACTGTATTATCAATAAAAATGATTGTTATAGACAGCTGCAACGAGAGAAATGCCAAAGTATATTGAACCGAAGCCGTTTACATTTTCATCCGAGAACAAATATGCCGCACTTCTGGAAGCAGACGATTGAAATTGCGGGTGGCATTCTCTGATTCTTTATGAATATTTAGTTTTGTTTGTCTTCAAATGGGTCAAAACTCGATGAAATTGAAAAATAGAAGCTTAGAAAAAGACAAGTCTTGAAATTTTAAATATTTAGTAGATTAAAGAATTAGAGAATGGATAGAATAGATCGGTTGGTAATCGGTAAGCTCGATAATATACTTTGATGCTATACAAATGTATACATTGATCCAGTGGTATTTCTCCCTGTACACTCGTTTGTGTTATGTTAATTTTGTTTGTATATCGAAATACTATACTCGTTTGTATTTGTTTTTACTTTCCTGCGCATTTCAAAAAGTAAACAAGTAATTTACAGCTGGTGGATCGCTTACATAAGTTGTTGATCCAAAATTTTCAAAAACTATGCGTTTATATTACTTAGATATATTAGGGAATTTTCAAGTTAAGGTCCATAGATTCCGGATGCGTTCAGAAGGGGAAGAGTATTCACAGTTGTTCTGTAGATCATTTCGGGATATTGCGCAAATTCAAGGAAACATGATTTGTTCCAGCATACTAATGACTCAAATTAAGGAATCACATCTTTCTCTTCTGAGGTACCACAAAATTCCCTTTTTCTGTTTGTCATCGTTTTGTAGTATCTCGCAATTTTAAAGGTCGTGAAAAGTTATGAAGCTGTTGCATGTTTAGAGATAAATGGGTGGCGCAATATACATTTAGCAGGCCAATTTAGTTGTCATTTTTTTTTTTCAATCTTATTTGATTTTAGTATTCGGATCATTTGTTTTATCAGCTTAATTCGGATCTTTTCCGTCAAAAAATTTGTAAATTTTCGAATTATTTGTATATAATTTTTCTTATAATTTGAATAGAAAAAATATTTCCGAATGCTACGTCTGTTTCTTCTCTCTCTCTTTCCACATATACATATATATATATATGTATGTATATAAATATATATATATATCTCAGTGGTCTCAAACTTTTTATTTCGATTGTATGAGGCCGGTAGATCAATATATTCTGTATGTATTTATTTATCAATGTATTCTTTTTCTAGATGCAATTTTCATGATAGATCTCTCTAAATTTTAAAATGAAATTTTTTTCCCTTAACCAGCAGCATTTTCTTTCCCATTTCTTTTTTTTTTTTTTTTTTTTTTTGATGTTGACTAGAACTATTGATAGTGATTTATTATATATACGATTGATTGTTAAAATGGATATAATTTTACATTGAAAAAATTAAACAAACATAATGATTTTACTAAGATTTGGTAAATACAATTTTGAAATTTAATAGTTATAGATGGCAATTATTTTTTTTGGAATGTTACACCATAAAAATAAAACAATCGTTTATTTCCACATAGATTTCATTTCAATTTCTCTCTTTTTTTTTTTTTTTTTTCTTTTATCATTTATACTTTAATTTATCATCGTTTTAATCAATGAATTTGCATTTTCTTTAAAAAAAAAAAGAAAAAAAAAAAAGGAAAACGAAGAATGATTTTTCTGTATGGAGTGATTGATTATTATATTGTCGTTTTCATTTTTTTTTTTTTTGCTATTATTATTATCATTATTATTACTGATAAATTTACAGCTAATTATTTGCTGTATAAATTTGTTCAACAATAAAATATACAGGAATGAGAAAACCATGATATATCAAACTTTTCAATATTAATTGTTATTTGAAACAAGAATGGAAAAATGTTTTTGTTTGTTGTTGAATTATTTCATTTGATAATCATTGTTTTTTGAACAGAAAAATTATTCGAATTAATCTTCATCAAATCATCAATACTTGTTATACCTGTAAAATATTCCAATTTTGTTGGAATTTTGAAAAGAAAAAAAAAAAAAAGTGTCAAAAATTCAGTAAAAATGATAACGTGTTGCTTGATAATAGCATATTAAGCTTACGTTTAAACGAAATATAGCTATGAAAATAATAAATAATAATTCTACGAAATATCATTATGACAAATGTAAGAAATTGAAATAGCTTTTTGAAATTAAAAATTTAATAAACTGATAATATTTCTAATCGATTTTATTTTACCTTACCGTTAAGTAACGTTAGATCATTTGCAATACGTTTAAGCAATTGTTCACGTCGAACATAATTGTTAGTATTTGCATACATCGTTCTCTTACGTTCATCAAGCTGTAATAATATGTAAAATATTTTTATTTGCTTAGTAAAGTTAAATTTGGTAATTTTAGAATTGTTGTAAACAAATTGATAATTTCATAATACAAGTTTTGTTGAAGAGGTCAAATGGCATGATGAATCGTTGTTCATTAGTGATATAATAAAATACAACTATGAGAACAGAGCGAATTTCCCTTCCGAAATAATTGCTAAATTACAAAGATCTGCCGGATTCGTACACATCGAAAAGGTTACATACTTTGTTTGTACTTCTTACAAACTTTTTTAATTTCCACAATAAATTAATGAAATAATGGCATTCCGGTTAATGAATCCAGAAATTTGTTTTTGAATTATTTAATTCATAATAATAAACTTTTAATTAGACTTAATTTCAGTTTCTCAATTATTTTATGTTGAAATTTAACCTTATTTTTGATAATTGAATGATCAATCCTACGAGGTACAGTACCACCTGACATACGTTCTGCTATAGCTTCAATGTATTGTATTCGTTTTCCAAATGGTATCATCCATTTCCAGGTGCAAAATATTCGATCAATTTGTTTCTGATGAGTAATTCGTCGAAACTAGAAATAATTTGAAATAATTTCTATATGAAAACGATGGTTCAATTAAATTTCAATCTGGTTATCAAACTAAGTTAGTAATTAATATTTCAATTTTCTTTCTAGTTCGAGTTACTTGTATTGCAGTTCTTGTATTCCATACTGTAGATTCCATATCAAATAAGCAGTTCAAAGAAAAAAAAAATAAAATAAAATAAATGAATAGAAAATATATGAAATTAAATGAGAGGAATTTTCTCACAAATCGTTGAATGACGATAGCAGCATGATTTTTCATTTCATCATGATGTTTTTGGAGGATTTCATCCATTCCTGACGATGGTACTTTATTTGGTTTTAAACGTTGTTGTCGGAGATAAGCACTGACATTTGAAGCATTCATTCGTGCTATCGTTTCGTATTTTATCATTTCATATGCTTTAGTCTGTCGAATTTCGTCCAATTTACGCAATATTTCCCCACTTGATTTCAATAATTCATCATGTTTCTTTGTAGATTTACTGTAATTTTAAAATTGAATAACTCAAATTTAAATACTTCTCTTTTTTGGATTTTATTGAATTTCCAAATGTTTAATTCAAAAAGTAATTTGTACAGTATTTCTCCGTTTAATATCGCCAGTTTTCGGCGTTTCTTTTTCGAAATTTCAAATTAACATGAATGTTAGTAATTTTTGCATTCTTAAATTTTGAAGTTTTAGTTTGAAGAAATCTTACTAACTTGCTCGAAATCTTTAAACTGCTGTCGAGCTTTTCGTCCACTTGCATTTCATTGACTGAATTGTCCATTTCGGCCAATTCCGATTCTTGATACTTGCAGTACATATGGATAGATCCAAGCTTAATATCTTATTAAATTTCCATTAAACATAAACCTTTGTATTAACGAGATTAAAACTTCTTACTTAAGCTGTAAATAAAAAGATCGTTTGGATAACGATGAGAAAACGACAACTTTGAAAAGCTTATTATTTCTGAATTAGAATTTTGCTAAATATAATAGTTTTAATCATTGAAATTGAAATATGCAGAAACAATAATAAGATTATTTAAAGATAGATCATCGGTAGTTGCTTAGCAACGAAACATGCAACTGCTAGGATCGTGTGTTGACTATTTTCCGTATTACATAAATTGAATATCTTCAAGTGATCGGTTTTATTCTTCAAGTTTATTGACTTTCAGATGTGACACATCGACATAAGTTTTATTCAACAACCACACATTATGAAATGATATAAACCTTTCAATATATTCTTCTGCAATCTTTTCCATCGAAACTATGGAGCGAACTGATCGAAACAGTGATCACTCTGTGAGGAAGTCCGTTATGTTTCTTTATTTCTTTCCGATACATACATCTATTGCATGTTTACTGATCAAAACTTAATGGTGTCATAGAAGGACAAAATTACAATGCTGATAGAGGTGCTGGATGACTATCGAGAAAAAGACGTATTTTTGTGAACTGTAGTGATATTAAGATAAAGAAAGAACTGTATGTTTTGCAAATTTGAGATAAATTTTAATCGAGGATTCGAAAAGGATTAACTTTCAGGAAAGTGAAGAATATTGAATTCGATACACATAGTTATAATCCAGCAGTTATCATCAAATATGAACTTGAATCAGCGGTACAGAATTTGGAAGGTGCATCAATTGTTTCGCCATCAAAACATTGCAAAAAAATGTTCGTCAATGCAGTTTTTGTTTAATTAATTATTGCATTTTGATAGTCGTGAATTTTTTGTATTCACTTGTTAATGTCGCATTCTAGATGACCTTATAAAATTTGGAATAATTTGTGTTTATAGCATTCATTTGAAAGATTTGAATGAACAAGTGGATACATCGGCTCTTGCTCGGCATATCCTACTAGTTTGTCCGATAATACCGGAATGCAGGATTCGTGAATTGGAGCAAATATTGTATTATTTACAAAAGCGACACAGTTCAGGTAGTGGAAATAGTTTTTGTAATTTTTATGTGAATTTTTTTTGTCATTTCAACAATTCCGTTGTAAATGATTAATAATTGATAACTGGAAGGTGATAGCTAATGATTCTAGGTAATGTAAATTTATCGACAGAAGGTCTGGACGTTACATCAACATTGCGAGCAAGCATGAGTAACATAGAGGTAATTTTTCTGCTATCTAACCAAAAAAATAGCTTACATTTTTGAAAGCATCATTTTGTGTCCGTGTACAAACTTTCAAGATGAGCAAGAAATCGGAATTGAAAAGCATTAATAAAACAAGACGATAACTTTTACCAAAATACTTTCCTATCTGAAATTAGATAAAAGTTGATGGTGCGGTACTTTATGAAAAAGATGAATCTAATCAGTATATATCCTCATATAATTCTAAATAAATTTTAGGTAAATCGAAGACAGTGATTTTAAAACATATCGACATGATATACTTTTGTTTCACCCAATCTTTTCTTACTTAATTACTTTACTCGAATAATTTAGTTTTGTTCTTCGACAGTGAAGCTTACAATTCTTCAGAAACTTTTGCTTCTTTTCTTCCCCTATCCATACACTTCTATTACTTCAAGCATAGATCTCATCTATTCTGGTCAACCTTCAAAATTTTCACCATTTTCAGGACTATGTCGAATTGCTTTATGATGAAGTTCCGGAAAAGACAAAGGCAACAGCTTTGTTTTTAGAACTTAGCCAGAATCATAAGAATTTGCAGCAACTTATCGAGAACGGTAATGTGATCCCAAATTTTTGTGTTTTATTTGCGTATTTCTTATAATTTATGATGCTTATTTTAACATAATTATTTTAATGTGCATTATTTCACTTCAGAGGTACTGATGGGTGCACTCGTACGTGTACTACGAGATGATTGGAAGAAAAGTTTCGAACTTGCTACTAATATTATTACGATGCTGTATAATTTTTCTATTTACATCAACTTTCATCAATTTCTCGCTCATCATAAGGTTTGCTTCTATTGATTTTTCTTGTATATTCGAAGACATATTATGTTTATAAAAGGATTTAGTTTTTTCGAGAATTTTTGTTAAACTTTTTGAATATTTTTGAAAATTTCCATTTACAAGAGATGTAAAACATTGTGCATACATCATGAGAAATGTCGCTTTAAACAAAAGCTGCATATGATATAAAACTATAATTTTGTTGTGTAGCATCTTGCTAGTTCTAGATTGGTTCCCTATCGTTGCAAATTGTTGATTATGGACTGAAACGTTGGGAAGCATGGAAAGCGGAAGCATGTCACAGTGATGAATGCACCACACGTCGTCTTAATCTTGCAATTCGAAAACAACAGCAACTAATTGCTGGTCATTTTTTGAATTCTCTTGAAAATTTACATGGAAAAAAGAAAATGTTTATCTTATTAAGAGATAAACATTGAAATTGCAGAAATATCACAAAATTGTTTTGCAGCTTGTTTAAATTTGTTGCTGAATTTGGCCGAAGATATTAAAGTTGAGATGAAAATGGTGAATCGACAGATAGTTCTATTGCTCTCAAAATGTATACAGGATCATGATGCTGTTTCATCGTTGCTATTATGTGCTACCAATTTTTTGCTTAAATTAAGCATTTATAGTGAAAATAAGGAGGCCATGGTATGTATTTGTGAACTAAGAAAATTTAAATTTATATTTAGGAATAGATGGTTTGCAGTACTTTGAATATCATAAACACTTCTTTATATCATAGTCTTTTTCTTTTCTTTTTCATTTTTTCTGTTCTCGTGCAACCCTTTTTTTAATTTATCATTGTTGAACAAAAATTGCAGATAAATGGTCGCGTCGTAGAAAGTATATCTTCGTTATTTCCAATAAAAAACGGAACTCTACGACACAGCGCTATTAAATTGTTATTCAATTTGTCATTTATACCATCTCTCCGTGATCAAATGGTTTCTGCTGGCTTCATTTCCCACATAGCACCTTTAATTGATGGTAATTCTCTTCTTTAATAACGAATAAATTATTAAATGGGGGTTTCGATTTCGGACTGTACTGAATTCCAAATTTTTCATGAGATATCAACATCAAGAATATAATATATATTGAGTCCAGAGGATAGGCATTCAATGAATTAATGAAGCAAATAACTGAAATAGCTAACGAAATAATTACTTCATGTCAACGAATAATTGAATGAATTGTTGGAAACTTTTAAACTTCGTTTATCTGATTTAATGCTTTTACTTTTTTCGGAGACGAAAGCGCCTTGAAATTGCTCTATCAATTAAGCATAAATGACGATGCCAAAGCAATGATTACATATACCGACGCTTTACAAAATGTAAGTTAGATTAAATAATTTTGTAACAACAAAGAGTATTCGAATTTTTAAACGAAATAGTAGATATTCATTGCGATGAAATTGTTGAGAGAAAAGAAATAAGTTTGATCCTGATAGGTCTGGAATTGATCTTTCTAGGTCGAGGCTGTGGGAAAAATGATACCAAGATGTGTTGAATATCTTTTATTTGAGTGCTTGAATTTCCAGGATATATTCAATCCAGAATAGCGACGTAGAGTGAAAAAATGACCATGTCCATTTCGATTTAATTTATCAAATTTCAAATTCTTAGTAATTAGAATTGCTACGTTTCCAGTCTTTCTATATTACAGCTGATGCGCATATTGTTAACTAATAATGCTTCGGATATAGTGAAAGCAATTTTGATCAATATAGCACTGGAGAAACGTAATGCTCAATTACTTTGTGGTACCGATGGTGAAAGACTTGATTTACTGATCGAAGCGGCTTTAAATCAAAAAGATCAATTATTACTGAAAATAGTACGAAATATTGCAATTCACAGTGGTCCTACGCAAGCAATGCTTTCGGTGAATGAAAATTTACTGGGATTAAAGTGTTTATTGAAGACTTTACTTGAGCGATGTGTGAAAGAAGTAATGTTATTGTTGTTAAGGAGAAAAATTAAATTCAATAGTCTAAAGAAAAAAAATTTTTTCTTCAACAACTGTTTCTCTCGTTTATAATAATTGTTTACAGAAATGGGCTATTCGTTTGCTCGAAATTGTTGTGGACAAAAAGAGTGAGAAAGGATTTGATTTATTTGCCTTGGAATGTTTGGGTATTATCAATCAATTGACCAGCGTTGACTGGGCATTATTAGCTGAGCAAGTTTCACTTATTCCTTGGATTGAGGATAATCTGAAAGGACCATTAATGGCTCAGTCACATGCAGATCAGCTCTTGCAGGTTGGATGAATATTTACGAATAGAAATTTTCAACATAAGAAGGTGAATGAAGATGAAAATATACAGTTAATTAATAGTAAGTGGAAGTAGGAATTTTATTAATTATTCTTGTTCCAGATAGTTATTCTGTGTGGAACAATGGCTCGGCAATTAAACGCAGCTCGTTTGATAGTGCCACTTACAGACCACTTAGTCGAATTGTTGACAGGTACTAGCTTTCTAATATTATTGACTGAAGGCAATTTATTCACTAGCATGAACAATTAAAGCATATTATTTAGTGATCATGTTTTACTTTGATTTATAAAAAGATTTTTGAGAAAAAAATATTCCAGTTTTATGAGAATTATGTTTCACGTCAATTTTTTCCATATATTATCATTTTTTGCTAATAGAACTACTACTGATTTGAATTTTTCGATTTTAGCTCAACAGGAAGATGATGAAATGGTTATACAAGTGGTATACGTCTTTTATGCTATAATAACACATGAAGAACTTAGCGAAAGTCTTATGGGTGGAAGTTCACACGTTGGTTCTTATCTTATCGATTTAATGCATGACAAAAATGTACCTATCCGTGCAATATGTGATCGTGCTCTTTCCATTATTGCTGTAAGTTTTTATATTTTAAGTAATTGAAATAAGTTAGTTATACAGAACATTTCTATTGAATGAAATATTTAAGCAATGTAAAATAATTTAATAAATGGTATAGGTGTAGATAAACATTAGTAAAATAAAATAATGTCAAGTAAATATATCAAAGTAATATAATTCTAATTATCTATTTTCACTGATGTATAGTATTTTTCCAGGAACGTAGTGAAGAATGGGCTCGAAAAATGGATGTTGAGCGCTTCCGTTGGCATAATTTACAATGGCTAGAAATGGTTGCTGATAGCAATAATGTAAAATCGAGTGATTCGGTAA
Source organism: Dipetalonema caudispina (assembly GCA_013365325.1). Taxonomy (NCBI): domain Eukaryota; kingdom Metazoa; phylum Nematoda; class Chromadorea; order Rhabditida; family Onchocercidae; genus Dipetalonema; species Dipetalonema caudispina. The sequence goes on from JABVXV010000176.1 coordinate 72,073, forward strand.
TTTCTGGTTCACCGGATATTTACAGCGAGGTCTTCGGTGCCGAAGATATTCTTGGAGATGCATCACCAGATATTTCTCTTACACATGCAAATAATGACTTTTGAACTTTTTAAAATATCTCACAAGCTATTCAGAAAGTTTTTGGAGATTTCTATATGTTTTTAAAAACTACTTATCCGTTACTTTAAGTTATTGCAGATGTATAAAAGTATTATTGTTGTCGTTAATACCAAGTGATCGTGTAGCTTTCATCAATAGATGATCTCATTTTAGTATTTCACTAGTCATAAATGTTTACCATTACCTCATGTATTAAATATTATATATTTTTATTTGCAATTAAATATAATTCCACTTTTTTTTCTTTACTTTTTTGAAGATTTAGAAGGGATTAAAAAAGAGATTGAATCAAAGTTTAGCTTTTTTCGATTCTCATTTTCTAGAAATTTTGCTCCCTCTTCTTCTTTCGATTTTTTCTCTTTCTCTTTTGTTCGTTTTGTTTAATGTTCATAATTTGATAACAGTTTGCATAAAAACATGATTCTTTGCAAATTTAAGTGCAATGTCGAAATTAGCAGTAAAATTGCCTGCCAAATATCATCATGAATAGATTGGATGCAAAAAATAAGTGGAAACAATTGATAGGTTCAAAGGTTATTTACCAGTTATCGATGATGACTATATTTTCTTGGACATTTAATATTTTTTCAGGAGAGTGGAAAATTTTTAAAAATTCTAGAGGGATATCAAATCAGGTAATACTAATTGGTCGTTAGAAAATATTGAGAATAAATAAGTAAGCGAAAAGGTTAGCAAGAATTCATGGACTTACCGATTTTTGTGACATTCATATTTCCTGACTATCTATAAATTACGAGTGATTCCTGAATGTGTAAAGTTGATGAAATTTTAAATTGAGAAAATCGATACACATTGCTCGCTTAAAATTTGTTAAAATTTCAAGTAAAAAAGATATTGAATTTACTGGAAAATTTGATTCAACACGATTATTAGCAAAATCAGAGCTTCTAATACTTATAATTCTGCAAATACATTATATCTTCTAACATAATTTACGTAAATAATTTATTAAGTGTTATAAATTAAAATAATTGACAATATTTTTCAGTTATGGTAGCAATAGCAATAGCGTGGTCTAATTCAAACGTACGTCAAGCTTGTATTGGTGCTATTATTTGTGGTATATGTATATTATTCCTAATTGGTAGTGTTTCAATTACCAGATCATTAATATTAACAGCAGCTGCATGGCTTTCAGTATTTTCATTCTTTTCATTGATATCAACGGTTATTTCGTTATCAGTAACACAAAAACCATCAGTTAATTATACATATGGTTTTATTCGTGCACCTGTTCTTGCCGTTTTTGCTACAACTGTTAGTACTTATTTCTTTTTATTTGATTTATACATCTGATCAAATTGATAATATTTTCTAGTGATATTAGAAAAAGATTATTAATTATAGCTATTTCAAATTTTAATTTGAATTCTATCAATTATTTTTTTAATGTATATAAAGATTTCCATATATATGTATATATAAAGTATTATATTTGAGAAATCCTTCTATATTAGATTTAAGCTTTCATAAATTTTAGTACTAATAATAATGTTAGAAAAAGAATTTAATGAATTTGATTCAATTATAGGTAATTATTGATATATTGGGGAATACAGAAAATATGAATTTTTTTTAATTTCAAAAATTTTTTTCCCTTTTAAAAAAGTCTTATCATCTTCAGGTGCTTGCAACTTTAGCTGCAATATTTTTGATTAAAGAAAGTATGGAGCATATCCTGGAGAATGATCATCATCTTCATCCAAATGGTTTGTATATTTTTGGTGCTATTGCAGCATCCGTTTCATTGGAAATTGCCGCTTATGGTGTAAAAAATCAACCGATACAACATGTACTTACTGCATCTAGTAGTTCTTCATTACAGGTATACTTTTAACACTTTTACGTATCATTTGGAGGATTTTTTTAGTCTACAAATAGAATTTCTTAATTTTCTTAAAATTAGAAATTCAAATTTTGACTGCTTTTTTTCGGAAATAATCTCTTAGTTGATCATCCTCTCAGAAGAGAGATGAAGAGGAGTAGAGGTAGAGGAAGAAAGTAGATATAATGATTATCGCTATGAAAGGAGAAAAATTCGGAAGGTTAAATTTCAGAAAAACATACACAATATTATCACTTACAGGAACATTTTGCTGATATTTCCCATGCAATTTGTTACATTTTGCCTGGACTTAGCGTGATTCTGTTGCCTAGATTGAATGCATTATCACTTTTGGCTCTTTTAACAACTGTAGCGTGTGTAACTACACATTGGTAAGAAATTTCATTTCATATTTTGCATAATTTTATAAATTATTTTGATAGAAAAAAATATTGTGATTACATTCCACATTTTCATGAATGATTTTCATATTTTCTCTGTTTGTCTCATCCGCCGTTGATTTGTTTCCTCCGATTTCGGTCAAAACTTTCAGTTTGTAATCAAACACAAACATCTTCATTTATTGTAAGCTCTATTACTACCTTCTTCATTGAAGGTTTGTGTCGAACTTATGGTGGATTGATGCAGCTGCTACTTTAATACTTTCAATTTGCATCTTTCTGACGATGTGGCCATTGTCGAAATATACTGGTCGAATCCTATTACAAACCACTCCACCGCATATTCACAACCAGTTAGATAGGTAAGTAAGTAAGGAAGTAACAATGCGATTAATGTGATTTTCAATCCACTTGATGTACAATTTTGTAAATTATTTCGCATTGAATGATTAATTTATCAATATTATAACTCAAAATTAAGTTTCCATTAATAAAGCTTTATTTACAATGCATAATATAAACTGTGATAGTGTTTCTTCTCGATGAAGTCAGGAAATTTATGCACATCCTTATCCGTAGGAGGTACATTAGATATAAGATCTGACAATTGGAATAATTTTTAGTTTATAAATTGATTTCTTGATTTTCAAGATTTCTTTCTAATTAAATTTTGCTAAAATGAATATCATGCTTTTCTGGCTTTTAAGTTTATGCTGATTACTCTTAACATTCCACATTATGTGCATAATTTTTCCAATCCTTGCTTGATTTAGATGCATATCAGAAGCATCGACAATAGATGGAGTTCTAGAATTACGGTTAGCTCATTTTTGGCAATTAGACTTCACAACAATGGCTGGTACAGTGGATGTTCGCGTACGTCGAGATGCTGATGAGCAGTTGGTGCTAGCGTTGGTTACCGAAAAGCTTTCTGCCGTAATCTCCATATTAACGGTGCAGGTAAAAAGACATGTTTTTCATTTTTTGAAACTAATTGAAATTCAATTCAAATTTATACAATGACATATGTTAAATTCTTCTTAAGCTTTATGAGAGAAGTAAGCTTGTAGTACTATTATAATTAGTGATGAAATTGGGGAAAATGAAAATTCCCGGTAAAATTCTTTAAAAAATGTAAACAATGGTACTTTAAGGAGAACTTTTGACTCTATTGATCATAGTAATCTATGTGGACCTAAAATTACTTTTAGAAAAAGCAACATATATGATAGAATTAAAGAAAAAAGCTTTTCAGATTGTCAAGGATGTAGTAACAAATTGGCAAGCAACGTGTAAAACACATTCAGTACCATACGACCCGTATCGACCTCCACAATTTCATTCTTCTAGTTCATTAAATCATTTTGAAGAATCACATTCCCATTCTCATAAACATGAACATGATAGTCACGACGAAGGTCATGGTCATTCACATGATATTCATCATACACTTCATTAATTGATCTAATGTCTTGTTCTTGAATATGTTCAGAAAACTTCAAATATATATTCATAATTTTTTTTTCCATTTCAGTGGCATATCTATCAAGAATTTAACTGACGAAAGTTTTCTAAATTCCAAAGAACTGAGTGTAAATTTAAGGAATTACATCATTTTCGAGTCATATTTTGAACTGACAAGAGGAAGACATTAATGGAGTTTTTTTTTTTTCAACTAAAATTCATACATTTATAATTTATTGCTTGCTTATGAAAAATTTATAAAATTGTATTTTACATTATGCTTTTTGCATCTATTTGTTGCTACATACTTTGTTCATATTGTTGTGATGAGTTTATGAGAAATAGATCAAAGGTTATTTCTTTGTCAAATAGTAATAAAAATTACCTATTTTCATTGTAATTTAATAACTAATGGTGTATTATCAAATATAAATATTTCAAAAATCTTTCATGATTGCAATTTTGATACTTGATCAAGTAATTTCATAACAGTCATCATTATTAGTAATAAACAATAAAATAAAACATATTTTCCCAAAGAAAAACAAAATTGGATAAATTTTCAGATATTCAATAAATATTTGATAATGTATTACGTTTGAAAACATTTCATTGTTAAGTGTTAGTTTTATTCAAAAAGTACAAGATAGAAAACGAAATAATTGAAATTTAGCTAATTGAATTAAATAATACAATCGTTTCTAATAATTTTCAGTCCAATGTATAAAATATCAGCACGTTTTGTGCATAAATTAAGCAGAAAAGAATTGCTAACAAAAATTTTACGTGTTGATCATATTGGTGAATTAGCAGCTTTACGTATTTATGATGGACAAAAAGCTATTATATCAGGTAATTTCTTTGATTATCCATTTTTTTTTTTTTTTTCTTTTTCTTTTCATTTTCTTCTAAACCGATGATATTTTATTTTTGCATCCTATAAATAGATCAGTTAATCAAAAACAGTGTATTATCATTCATTGTATTAACAGTTACATAATGAAATTAGTGATATCATATCAAAAAAAAAAAGGTGGAAATAGAAAAATTAATAATTTGAGATTACAATAAATTTTATTCTATTGGATATAAGGTTAATTAAGAAATATCCATTAAATATTCATTCTATAAAATTTCAAAAAATTAATTTTAAATTTTTTTTCTTTTTCCTTGAATCTCTTGAATATATGATTTTTTTTTTTTCAACTATTTACAGATCAACATCCATCAAGATCTGTAATTGAAGAAATGCATGCACAAGAAAAGGAACATCTTGATGTGATGGAACGATTATGCGCAAAGTATAATATACAACCAACAATTTTAGCTCCATGCTTAAGTATTGCTGCTTATGCATTAGGTTTATTTCATTTGTTATTTTTCTTTTTTCAATTTAAATAATTTAAAAATTAGTAGGTAAAAAATTATTATAGTTTTAAAAAGTAACAAAATTCTTGTTCAAAATTAATTCTTCAAATTAAATAATATTCATGTAGTTTTAAATTTAAAATTTCATAATATAAATTTAAATGATAACCCATAAAATGAAGCGCTTTTCGTTATAATTTTGAATTCAAAAAATTCCGTAATATTATGAGCATAAAATTGTTTAAATTTTATCAGTCATCCATTTTATTATCTTCTAATAGACATATGCCTTAATTTAACAATTTTATAAGTAATATTTTTTAAAGTTATATACTTGATTCCTTTTTCTTTTTTTGTTTAGTATTGAGCATTTGTTATTTATAAAATTAAAAAAGCTAAAAATATCCATCCACATAAACATTCCTCAAAACATTGATTTTCTTAATTTTTAAGAAGTTTAATTTTTTTTTCCATTTTGTTTTGAGATATACTAAAAAAAAAAAAAAAAAAGAAAAAAGAAAAGAAACATTATCCTTTTAGATTTATCCCTAAATTGATGTATGCTAGACTAGACTAATAAATGTACTATATGAATGATGAAATTTAATTAGGAAATTCTCGAGTAACAAGAATAGAATGTTATGTAATCGATTTGATGCATTATTCCTTCGTTTCATTTCAATTCATTCCAGCTAATATTACTGCTTAAAGCAAGCTAATAGCATAATATAAGTCTATCAAACATTGGATAAAGCTAAATGTCTAGTCTGGAGTATTTTTAATTAGCATGCATGCAAAATATTTCATCTCATATTTCTAGCTAACATCCGTTCTCTTCTATTTAGATGTTTCAATTGAGAAATAGCAACAGAAAAAGAAAAAAAAGGAAAAAAAAAAGAAAAAAGAGAAAAGTAATTAATTTAAACATTTCTCTAAATCATTTTGTCATTATTACTATTATTATTATTATTGTTACCAGTAATTGTTACTATTATTAATTGTTACCATTATTATTATTATTATCATTATTATTATCATCATCATCATCATATTATTACCAATGTTGCTAATTATTATTAGTAATGTAATAGTAAGATTGATTGAAAACATGAAAACAAAGACAAATTTTTTTTTCTTCTTTTCGAAATTTCTTCCTTCTTTTAATTGTCTATCTTTCCTCTCTCTATTTCACAACCAATCTATCTTCTCGTTTTTTTCTTTTCCCCCTGGAATTCTTCATTCCATCTGTTCCTTTTTTTTTTCTCACTTTCATTCATTTTATGAATAAAAATGAAAAAAAATATTTATGGTACAACTAGGCGCCAAATTAATACATATTAAATGAGCTAAAGATATTGGAATTAAAATTTAAAGAAAATTATTAAAATTTACTTGCAGCATTAATTTATCTCAGATATTTAATGATAATTTTTTTTTTCTGCTAAATTAAAGTAAAAAAAAAAAAAGAACGTATATTTCATATTTGAATAAGAAAAGGAAAAAAAAAAGTATGATTATTCTAATCAATTATTTATTTGCAATACTTGTCCGATATTTTAAATCTAAAATTTTTTAGACTTAATTTTTTTAGACATTAATGAAAGATTTAAGAATAAAATATTTTTAAAAAGGCAAAAATGTATGATTATTTTAATCAATTATTTATTTGCAATACTTGTCCGATATTTTAAACCTTTTTTTTTTTTTCTCAAAAGTATTAGACAGAATAACAACTCGTTAAAGTTGTATGATATCTTCTGTAATTTTTTTCCCATTCTGAATTTGAAAATTAAAACTGAAATATGAGTGAAGTAAAACGTAAAACTTCGAATTAAGACTATATCTTTCTGCCTATCATTTTTAACCAGTTCATTTTTTTTCTTTTTCCTGTTTAGAATAGAGTTTTCTTTTCTCTTTTTGTTCCCTTATTTAATTTAATTTTTCTTCTTAAACTTTCAATTTCTTTTCATTTTGTTTTTTTTTTTTTTAATTTGAAAAAAAAAAAAAAAAAAAAAAAACATTTTTCAAGGCGTTGGAACAGCTCTCTGTGGGAAAGAAACGGCAATGGCTTGTACGACAGCTGTAGAAGAATTAATTGGTGAACATTATAATCAACAATTGATGGAATTACTTGATGATGATCCTGTGAATCATGCTGATCTTTTGAAGGTCGTTTATTTCTCATAAGTCTTCCTGCTATATTATCGTACCGGTGATATTACTGCAGAAGTTTAGTTGACTTGAATCATATAGATAGATGGATTTATGTGTTGATGTAGTTTTTACACTAATATATATCTCAGAAACTACTTTGCTTTTTTTCGATCCTTAAGTTCAGTAAAATCCAATTTATAGCGGTTTTTTTTTTTTTTTTTTTTTTTTACAAATGATCGGTTTATAAAAGAGGAGAAAATGAGATTTTGGAATTTAGAATTTTAGGATATTCTTCAATTTCCACTTGATATTGTAGATATTGACAAAATTACGTGACGATGAATTGCATCACTACGATATTGGAGTTGAAAATGATGGATTAAAGGCAAATACTTTCTTTTTTTTTTTAGTACTTCGTATATGCAATAAAATTTGTCTAAATTTTTTGTTTTGGAAAGAATTTTATCGAAAAAGAAAGAAAAAACAATTGTAGTATTAATAGTAACAATTCAATTTTTTTCCTGAATTTTTAAAATTTTTGCAGTTGGATTTTTCAATCTTTAAATTTGAACTTAAAATACACGAATGAATAATGATAATTTAACTTTTGCAAAAGATTTTTGAAAATATTTTTCCCTAATTAAAAAAAAAGGAATCGAAACTATGGATGCTTTTCTTGTAAAAGATGAAGCAATAACTGCAGGCACCACAATACGAAGTGTTGAAATGGATCATTCAAACTGGTTGCAAAGGAGCCATTTGGTTAGCTGAACGAATGTAATTAACGAAGATACTCAATTATGCAAGATATTTGTATATGGATTTCATGAAAAATATATATCATCAAATTTGATGAATGAATTAACGCAATTAGTTGAGAACTGAAAACAACTAATTATAATTCAAAATAATTGATGAAATCATTAATGACTTAAAATAATTGATTGGATATCGTAGAGAAACTATTGTTTAGTTGTATTGTTTACTATTGGGACAAAAAAAATTTGAACAATTCTAAATGATCATTTTCATTTTTCGACAAAATGATAGGCTGATTAGTAATAGCTGAAGCGAAATATCATATTCATATATTGTTTCCTTTTTCATACAAATGAATGGTTTCTTTTTTCTCTTTTATTAGATCTTTGTTTGACATCTTCATTAGGCCTTATTAAGCCTAGAAAATTGATTTATCTTTGTAAAATCAACAAAGTTATTTTTTTCAACCTTCCATTCATTATCTAACTCTTTAGCAAATAAGAGATACAAGTGGCATTATGGAAAATAATATTTAAATTCACAAAGGAAAATTTAGCTATTGCAGAAGCATTCTTTCGATTATTTCTTTTTGCTTACATATAGACTTTTTTCTAAACAAATTTTGTCTATTTTGTTTACAATATGTTTTATAATTAAATTTCGGAAAATAATTGAGTAAAAACTATCACACATTTCATATTGTTTGTTAAATTAATAGAAAATTGATTTTTCATACTTTGATAAACTATGATCACCATACTGTTAGTTTCATCCAAAAAATATCAGTATGATAGTGATATTAACTGTTAATTGTAATGTATGGTGTTACTCAGCAATTTTTTCGATAAAAATTATTTCATTTTATTTTGTATTAACAAATTTAGTGTTGACAATTCTTTTCATTTGAATGAATCAAAATTCTCTCACCAAATTATTTCACGAAAAAATGAAAATATTTTTCAAATGATTATTTCTCAGCCTTTCAAATAAAATTATAAATTTACCAATTCTTTTTTATCCCATTTCTCCAAATAGTTTTATCCTTGTCCTACAAATTACTTCTAAATTTCTTCCTTTTCTTTCATTTGCTAAAATTTGAACAAAATAATGATTATTTTATTACAGAGAGTTCATAATCATTGATAGTTTTCAAAAGCACAAGCATTGCATTGCATTGCTGATAGCAACAATAAAATTAAATTTGATTAAAATGCAAATTTTAAATGAATAAATTAACAAATTCCATCTCTTGCAAATTATACAATGTATCGCAAGCCAAACCACAACATGTTCCATCTTATTCGTTATTCCTACAATTAATATTATTAATTAGAAAAATTTACTAATTTTCATACCATCGACTTTTCTAAAAAAAAAAAAAAATTTTACTTATAATTTTAAATAACTTTTTCCTTCCATTCCAGTATATTCTTAAATAATTTTGGAAACAAACAAACAAACAATGATATTATAATTAATATAGAAAGGATGGATAACATTTTCTGGAAATGGGATGACATTTTGACATCAAAAAAGTTGACAAAAAAAAAAGAATTAACAATTTTGAGAAAATAATAGCAAGATCTGGAAGAGGAATGTGATATATGCAAATGATAAATAAATGAAAAGCAAAAGAAATAATAGAAATAAAAAATAATTTAAAAATAGACAAAATAGCTGATTGTTTGATTGGTTGGATTTTTTTTTTTTTTTTTTTTTTCTTTTCTACATCAATGATAGCAATTATTAATTAACAAATTAACAGTTAGAGCAATATAGCATGAAATTGTATATATGTATTATGGCAGTACGAATAGTAATATAACTGATTCTTTTCTTCTTTTTATTCCCTTTGATAAATTTCATTTTTAATATTCATCTCCTTCTTCACCAGCATCTTCCATTGAATCAACACCAACCTAAACATTTGTTTTAGTTATACATATTAAATAATAAATTAATATTTAAAGATATAAAATTATGATATTATGATTAAGGAAAAGAAAAAAAAAACAATAATTATATGATTTCATTTACATTATCGTTATCTTATATAACATTAAAAATATAATAGTGATAACAGTAGTAGTAGTAATAATAATAGTAGTAATATAAATATTTCGAAGTCAATAATAATAAAATAAACCGAACTAATTAATAATAACAAATCGTATTTAATATAATTTTTAATCTTATCCAGACAATATATATATACAGAAATGAATAATAACAAATTATATTAAATTCAATTCAATTTTAATCATACAATATAAATAATAGTAATAATAAGATGGAAGAAACAATATGAAATATAATTTGAATCATAATTATGCAAATATACCTCTTCATAATCTTTTTCCAAAGCAGCAAGATCTTCACGAGCTTCTGAGAATTCGCCTTCCTCCATTCCTTCACCAACATACCAATGTACAAAAGCTCTTTTAGCATACATCAGATCAAATTTATGATCAAGTCTTGCCCATGCTTCAGCTATTGCTGTCGTATTTGATAACATACATACTGCTCGTGGTACCTGATAATTAATAAGTACCAATTATCATTATAATATTAGTTAATAAGTTGTTAAATCTTTCATTTAAACTAACACAGAATTATAAACGATGATTGTGATTTATTATCACTAATTAATGCTATTATTATATTAATTCATAAATGTTAGAATGTAACTTATATATTTATTAATTTTTCCATTTAAATCAATAAATAATTATGAACGATGAATTACAATTATTATTACTATTATTATTGCGAATTATTATTGTTATTATAATATCAGTTTATAATTGTTAATTAGAGGGGAAATATTTTTACCTTAGCAAGATCACCACCAGGAACAACAGTTGGTGGTTGATAATTAATTCCAACTTTAAAACCTGTTGGACACCAATCAACAAATTGTATGCTACGTTTCGTTTTAATTGTTGCAATTGCTGCATTCACATCCTTTGGTACAACATCACCACGGAACAACAAACATACCGCCATATATTTGCCATGTCGTGGATCGCACTTAAAGGTGATAGTTTGAATTAATTAGCAGCTATTAAGCTAGATTAATTGCGAACTTAAATCAAATATTAATTAAGTTTAAAATCGTCGCTGTAAGCTCTAATCGCGCTTTAAAATTTAATTAATTTGTTGGAATTTTTAACACAATCTAATTATTGTATGTCTAACTTTTCTCAGTTTGGAAAAAAAAAGAAAGAGCCAAAAAAACTTTAGTATAATTTTTACCTTAACCATTTGATTGTGTGGTTCAAAACACATATTGGTGATTTCTGATACTGATAACTGCTCATGATAGGCTTTTTCGGCAGAAATAACAGGCGCAAATGTTGCCAGAGGGAAATGAATTCGTGGATATGGTACAAGATTGGTCTGAAATAATATATTAATTACTTTTTTCTTTGATCAATTATTTCAAAAAGAAAAACCAAATTATTTTAATTAAAGAAAAATGAATAAATTAAATTAAAACATTTCCAAGAAAAAGACTGGTGGGTTTTTTTTTTTTTTTTTTTTTTCAAATCATATAAATATTTATGGGAAATTAGGAGATGGATAACCTGAAATTCGGTAAGATCAACATTCAAAGCACCATCAAAACGTAGAGATGCGGTGATTGATGAAACAATTTGTCCAATTAAACGATTCAAATTTGTATAAGATGGACGTTCAATATCAAGATTTCTGTAAAATTTCAAAAATTATGTATCAAATAAATTAAATTAGGTTCAAATTAAATTCCATTCTATTATTTAGTGAAAAAGATATATTTTGCAATAAAATTATTGATAGCAAATATTAAATATTCCTTCATAATTGATAACTTTTTAGTAAAGTAAAGTTTTTTTTTTCTCTTTTTAGTGGAATAAAAAAATCAATTTACCTACGACAAATATCATAAATGGCTTCATTGTCAACCATAAAAGAGCAATCGGAATGTTCCAAAGTGGTATGTGTTGTTAGGATTGAATTGTATGGTTCAACAACTGCTGTTGAAACCTGTAACAATTGTTGCAAGTTTAAACAAAATTACTAATTTTAACTAATTAGTTAAAGATGGGATAAATGTGATTAAGTACTTCTTATTAAATTACTCAAATTAATAATGCAAAAATTTTCGAATATTAAAGCAGAAGTTTGGAATTTAACTGCATATTTTTCAATAAATGAAAATTTATCATGCAGAAAATAATTGATAAAAAATACAAATTATATTCCAATGGTATTTTTATCAACACAAATCATTCATTTTTATTTTTGTTTTCAAATGGATAAAAAAGGGATGTAGCATACCTGTGGTGCCGGATAAACACTAAATTCCAATTTAGCCTTTTTACCATAATCAACCGATAAACGTTCCATAAGTAATGAAGTAAAACCGGAACCGGTACCACCACCAAATGAATGGAAAACCAAAAAGCCTGAAAGTATGAAAATGAATCTAATTGTTTTTTTTAAAAGAAAAAAAAAAACCAAAATGAAAAACAGAACAAAAGTTAAAATCTAACTTTAATGTTCACTTAAATTTCAAAATATTAGAATAACTAATGATGAAAAAGCAACCTAATTAAAATGGTCCAATTAAATTTCGCAATATTAAAATAATAAATGAAAAATAAAAACCACTTCTAAACCTTGTAATCCGGTACAATTTTCCGATAATCGTCGAATTCGATCCAATGTAAGATCAATAATCTCTTTACCAATTGTATAATGTCCACGAGCATAATTGTTTGCTGCATCTTCTTTGCCGGTAATTAGTTGTTCCGGATGAAATAGTGAACGATAAGTTCCGGTTCGAATTTCATCTAAAAATTGATTGATGAAAAAAATTAATTCAGAATTTGAAGTATATCATTTAATTGAATATATTTTAACATACATTACAACATATACATACATCATTCATCGGAATATGAGAATGTTAAATTTTGCTATCATTAGCAATTTCATCTGAACAGGTATGGAATTTAATTAATACTACCATTTTACTGTTAAGCAAAATCATTTTAATAGTTCGGAAAAAGTTAAATTTTAATTTATGAGTTCTTTTCGGTAACAATCGATTCTTTTCAAAACAATAAACAAAATTCTGAATGAGAACAAAAAAAAAAAAGAAGAAAATGTTGAATTCTAATAAATATATTAATTTGTTTTGTGATAATTTCACGTTATATAAGTTAGTTTATTTAACATATTGTTTGGAAAATAATTTTTTTTAATAGTTTGAATTTTTCATCAATTAATTTACTTTTTTCCGATTTCAAAGAATATAAAAAATTTTACAAATTTTCAAATTGTTTGAAATGTTTACACGATCATAAGAAACTATCGTCTTTTTTCTTTTTTGTTTTCCCTTCAAATCTTGGGGTTTTTTTTTTTTTCTTGTATTATCATCTAAATTCTGAATTATTTTTTAATTTCGAAATTCTTCCAGAATTTCAAATATTTGTTTTTTTTTTGATTTTAGCTTTCTTTTTTCATTCCTTAAATTTCAATTTTAATCGCTAGCAATCCATTTTCCTTGACATCTTCTTCATGGAACAAATCATTCATTTTACATATGCATGCAAAACCACAAAGGAATTAAATCGAAGTTAAATTTAGCAAAAGCTTTAGAATTTTTGATTTAGAGAAGTTAAACGAAACAAACAAAGAAAAAATCAATAATTTGAAAATTCAATACTTTTTTCTTCGATATTCTTTTTAGCTATTCCTATTCCTATTATACTAAATTTGATTTATGTTTGTTGCCAAAAATAAATTCCCCAAAGAATATTTGTAATGCTAACCATTCATTTATTTCAAAATTTCAAAACATTGATTAAAACAAAAAAAAAAAAAGTACTGATGAATGAAATTTTCAGCTTTTCTCTTTTTTTTTCTTTTTTTTTTTTTATTAGTCATAAATTCCTTCTACAATTCATTCTCTTTTTCCTCCTTCCAAATTTTTTTTTTCTTTTAATAAATTTAAAAAAAAATTTAAAACATATGAATAATTTTGTCTTCTTCGACAAATAGTTACAGAGAGATGTATATGAAATGCTAATAATATTGGCTATAATTACACACTAAAAAAAAGAAGAAAAAAAAAAATCCATAAATTTTATTTATTTTTTTATTAACTATTTGATGAAATGAAATTTCATCAAAAAAGAAAAAAATGAATAATTTTACGAAGAAAAACCCGAAAAATGAATAAATTAAAAATTTTTCCTGAAAAAAAAAAAAAAAAAAAGCAAATGCTTTAAATTTAATGATAAGGAATTTGAGAAAATTTTAGTACAAATAAAATATTAAAATAATATAATCATTTAATGTTGAGAAAAAGAATAAATTTTGTAAATTTGCATTAATTCGATATCATTTTTCGAAAAAAAAAAAAAAATACATTTGGAAATTTTTTAAAATATCGTTTCAAAGTTTACTTGAAATTTTAACAAATGAGTAAAAAATTCAGGACATATTATGAATGATTTTGATAGCCGGAAAAATGATGATGATTTATGAAAAACGGAAAAATGATGACAACAATTTATGAAAAACGAAAAAGTGATGACAATTTATAAAATACTTACTTCCATAGGACTGAATAATTTAAATATTGTTATAGATTATATATATATATATATATATATATATATATAGTTAATATGCTTCTCCATGAGTAAGTTTAAAATTTTCCGATCTTAATTTTCAACCTTTTTCCGGATGAATATATAACTTAATAGTTGTAATAGTAGCAATAATGTTAATAATAGTGATAATAATAATATGATAGGAAAAAAAGAGAAGTGATCATTGATATTAGCTTGTAACATTTATGCATTTCTCTCTTTTCTAACAAATAAACCTTAAAATTTCTTAAAAAAATTCAATTTTTAACATAAAAAATTTAATTAATCTATGTTAACATAAATTTTCTATTTTTATTCCCCAAAAATTTATATCTGAAAGTTCACATTTCACTCTAAAAATTTTTTAAAATTTTTACGAAAATTACTTTTGCATATTTTCCCACATCATAATAATATATTCAGAATTTTTTTAATAAAATAAAAAAAAAAAATAACACAAATTTTTGCCCCATTTCACAGGAAAAGAGAGAGGGAGAGAGAGAGAGAGAAGTGAAAAAAGAATCGATAACAAATGAAATGTTCATTTTGTAAAGGACAAAATAAAAATGTCGCCAATAACAAACAATGAATTAACAAAAATTAATTGGATTTGAAATAATGACTATCATTAGAAGAAGTAAGATGAGAGTGAAAAGATGAAATACTGATATATTTTATTGTGGTTGAAATAACCAATTTAAATTTTTCAATTTTTTTTTTTTTTTAAAATGTAATTTGTTGGTAAAGATGGGAAAGAATTTGGATAAAGGAATGGAAGTACGAATTAAAATTAAGTAAAATTTCGATTTTATTTTCAGCGAATTTAATTTTTCCATTTATTTTAAATTTATCTAAAGTTTTAAATAATCATATCTTAAGTTAAAGTGTGCTCAAATTGTTGTCCTAAAAAAAAAAAAAAGTTTAGGGTATTGATTTAGGAATAAATTTGATGGATTTAAAAAAAAAAAAGAAAAAAGTTTAGGGTATTGATTTAGGAATAAATTTGATGGATTTAAAAAAAAAAAAAAAACAACAACAACAACAACAATAACATGTACTCTTTAACATCTGATAATATATTACAGATATATGTATATATCACTTACTGAAATAAATTAATTAATGTCATTAATTTTTCAAAAATTTATCAGTAATGGATTATAATAAACAAACCGATAACGGTTGGCTCTAGATCAATCATAACCGCACGTGGAACATGTCTACCTGATCCAGTTTCCGAAAAGAATGTTGTAAATGAATCATCACCACCACCAACGCTTTTATCCGATGGCATTTGTCCATCAGGCTAATTAACAAAATTATTCCAATTTTCTATGATAATTTTTGAAATTTTATTCTCAAATAATTTTGCATTTTCAATTGCTACACTAAAAGCAAAAAGATGATTGAAATGATTTAAAAATTTAATTAAAACTTTCAAATAGCACCTGAATGCCATGTTCCAAACAATATAACTCCCAACAGGCATTACCAATTTGAACACCAGCTTGGCCAATATGTATTGAAATTACTTCACGCTAAAAAAAAAAAAAAAAAAAATTTTAATTTCCAGAAAAAAAAAAATTATGCATAAAAATTTTTCATTATTACTTTTAATTAATTAATAGAAATAAATGAATTAAAATTAATAACAAAAATTTGTAAATAATAATAATAAATAAATTTCTTACCATAATAATATTTATTTTAATTGTAAACAAACTTGAAAATATCAATAGAATGACGATGCATAGTAAGTATCATAAAGTTTCCATAGTAACAAAAAATTAAAATGATTAATAAAATTAATCAATAAGTTTCATAATTTAACATTTATTTATTATTTTCAAAAAAAAAAAAAAAAAAAATATTTCAATCATTTCTTTCTTTCTTTCTTCCCTTCTCTTTCTCTCTCTCTCTCTCTCCTCTTTGTCTCTCTTTATTCCCTCTTTTATTATAATGTCTGATAAATTTCATTCTAATTATTTTATTAACTAAGCATAAAATAAATCGAATAACACATTTAAATCTTATCAGTTTAAATCAATACTATATATATTATCAGGAAAGGAAGAAAGAAAGAGAGAGAGAGAGAGAGAGAGAGAGAGAGAGGGGGAGAGAGAAATATATTATGTATATATGATTAAGTTAGGCTAGAATATATTAGACTAAACTAGGCCAGAAAAAGAAATTAAACCAACCATTTTGTGTCGTTGAGTGCTGTTACAACTGCACCAATGGATTTGCTATATCAGAGGAAGGGCCTCAATGATGTGATATACCATCAAAATATTTTAGTCAACTCCCATTTCTTTTGCCAATTCTTTCCCTCAATACGAGAGAGAGAGAGAGAGAGAGAGAGGGAGAAAGTGAGGTAGAGTGAGGGAAAGGGAATCAAAATTTCGCTTCCACCCATTTCTAATGATACATAGATATCTTTAAATATCTCATAGCATATCAATATATCCACACATATATGCACGCGCATGCACACGCACGTGGAATTTAAGCTTCTTATCGATTAACAAAACAAGGAAGCGTACATTGTCAAATAAATAAAACTTATTTATATGTATATCTATTTGTTTGTTTATATTACCGTATATAGATTTATTTGTTTACTTATTTATTTACTAATATTTCCATACAAATATACGTTTATTTATTTATTATTTATTTGTTTACTTATTTATTTACTAATATTTCCATACATTTACTTACCTATTTACTAATATTTCCATACATTTGTTTGTTTATTTGCTTACCTATTTATTTACTAATATTTCCACAAAAATATACATTTATTTATTTATTATTTATTTGTTTACTTATTTATTTACTAATATTTCCATACAAATATACGTTTATTTACTTATTTATTTACTAATATTTCCATGCAAATATACGTTTATTTATTTATTATTTATTTGTTTACTTATTTACTTCTAATATTTCCATACAAATATTTACTTATTATTTATTTGTTTACTTATTTATTTACTAATATTTCCACAAAAATATACATTTATTTACTTATTATTTATTTGTTTACTTATTTATTTATTAATATTTCCATACAAATATACGTTTATTTATTTATTTAAGTCATTTACTTATTAATATTTCTATATATGTGTATATTCATTTATCTATTAATCAATTAATTAATTTATTTATTTACCAATATTTCCATATCGAGACAATTATTTTGAGATATTTTTGGAGTATTTACAAAAGATAAAGTGTAAAATTTTAATATATGAAAGGTAGACAAGAATTTTTCCTGTTCTGTCACATTTCTTTTTCACATCTATCAATCAAAAGGAAACTATTTGAATGATAAGAAATATTTACGTATTTATTTACTCATACCAGATACAGACAGACACACACACACACACACACACACACACATATACATATACACAAATCTCCAATGATACACTCAAATAGCAATTAAGGATAGGCTAGTCAACAAATGGCCTTGTATATATTGGCCAAACAATGAATCGATATTGGCAAAAAAAAAAAAAATTAGGAAATATTGATATCTTCAAAACCTAATATTTTCCCTTTTTTTTCCTTTTTTTTTTTTTTTTTTTTTTTTCTTTTCTTCCTTTCATTGTCAACTTGTCACCTTTCCTTTTTTTTTTCCCATTTCCACATAATCTTTTTCTTTTATCAACTTTTTTTTTATTCAATATTTGCTAAATACTTTCATATTTTTCAGACTTTTTCTTTCTCATTCATCATCATCTTCTTCTCCCTCTCTCTCTCTCTCTCTCTCTTTCTCCTCCCTTCTCTCTCTCTCTCTATTCATTTCTTTATCCTCTTGGGTAATTCCAAAGATTGCTTTAATTGATATGCTGAAATTTTGGAATAATAATGATTCATATAAATTTTGCTATGCACCGAAAAAAAAAAAATGAAATTTTTTTTACGATATATTAGTAAAATGAAATATGAGAAGTTAAATAACAAAGTGTTAGTAAATTTATGCAAAAGATAATTTTGCTAGTTATTATTGTATAAATATATACATTTTTATTGAAGAAATTTTCAAACTTGAAAAAATGCAACAATAAACAAACAAACAAACAAACAAACAAACAAACAAACAAATAAACAACAACAGAAATGGAAAAGCAAAAAAAAAAAAATTAACAATCATACTTATTTGAACTATTAATAAATTATCTGATATCATTTTCATTTCTGATTATCTTAGCATTGCTTACCGTATAGTATTATAATATCATTTTCAATTACATATTAATTTCAAACTAATCAAATAACCAAATCTGTTCCAGTTATTAAATTCCATGTATCAATTTCCTTTTCATAGTTATACCGTTAATCATGATGATGATATGATAATTTCATTTTGAAATCGTGTCATTGCTTTTACACTCATCAGAAATTTGACCCTTGTCCTTTTATAAAATATTTATCAATGTAGGAAATATTCATGAGAAATATTGATCAGTGAATATGAAATATGGAAATTACTCTTGGTGTTTTGCATTAATTGATACTTTCAACATCAAAAAACTTCCCCAATAATTTTGATCAGTTACGTTAAGTGTTACTTTTTAACATTCATTAATTGTCAATATTTGAATAGAATTAAATATTAGTTAATACTTACAATTGTTGAATTAAAATACTGGCACTATCAATATTTGCTTGATATTTGAAATTTTCAATAAAATTTTTAAAGTAGCAAAAATTGAAAATTTTAACAAAATACTGATTCCAATAGTTATTTGCAATGGTTGAAATTATTTTACAAAAATATAAATTAAATTATAATTCAATGATTCATTCTGCTTAATTTATTCATTGTTTACTTAATTTATTACACATGAAATGTAATCAACGAGTAAATACAATGATTGATTTGATCTCTAACATCTATTCTACAATTAAATCTAATTTTTTGATTTAATCTTTTAATCTTATCAAATTTGCAATTGAATCTGATTTCCATGGTTTAACTTACAATTAAGCTTAATCTTTCGAATTAATTGATATCAATTTTTGAATCCTTGCAATGATTGGAAGAAAAAGAAAAGTGACAAAGTGATTTTTTTTTTTTTTTTTTTTTTGTTAAAAAAGAAAATAACTTTATTCATTTTCATCTATTGCTTATGAAGGAAAGCATTTTAATTTTCCTCCAACAAATAATGGCTGCAATGTTTCCGATAGAAATTCGTTGGAATGGATAATTTCGCTTATTTGAAATTTACATTCATTCCATTCAATTGATTCTACTTGCTTTTTAAAACGGAATAAATTCATTTATTTCTCTTCTAATGCCAATTCTTTTTTTCCATCTTCTTCTTCTTCTTCTTCTTCTTCTATTTCCTTACAAATTCATTGCATGCTTTTTAAATTTTACCATTCTGTAAAGTCTTTTTGCTATCAAACTGTAAATCTAATCACAAATTTACATATTATTATTTTGTATTCATTAAATTCAATTAAAATTCTGAGAAAATTTTTTGATTGGTAAGCGCAACGATGAGATAAATGAATGAAACGATGATTTAATTTTTCAAAATCTTTTGTTAAATTTTTATCATAATCAAACAGTATGATTTATAAATGACGGCTTATTTGTGCTATAAAATACCAGTTCAGAAACATTCTTTTAAATTTGACAAAATTTGCAAATACAAAAAATCATTATTACCTTTCAAAACTTAAAAGGAAAATTGAAGGTACAATAAAAGTACAATGAACATCTATTGCAATTCAACGATTAATTTTAAATGAAAATTTTAAAAAAGATTTAGCAGAAATGAATTATTTTCCACAGAAAAGAGCAACAAATATCTTGAAAGTATTTTATTTCACTTCTCAATATTTCGTCTCAATTTAATTCAATTTCGCGACAGAAAAAGAATAAGTTAACTTCACATATCAAAATTTCAAACTTTTTCAAAAATTTAAGTTAATAAAAGAAAGGAAAAAGTGATAAAAAAAATGGATGGCAATCGAACAAAAAAAAAAAAAAAAAGAGAAAAATAGACATAAATATGAATTTAATTAAGAAAAAAAGTAAGTAGAATAGATGAAAAAATATTCAACGGAAAAAAATTATCAGTTTATTATGTTTTAGATAAAAAAAAAAAAAATAATAAAATTTTGCAAGAAATTTTTTATAATTTTAAATAAAGGCAAAAAAAAAAAAAAAAATTGATAGAAAGAGAAATGATAAGAAGAAAAAGAAAAAGAGAGACTTAAAAGATCAATAAATAAAATTCATTCTTTTTTTGATTTTTAATATGATTTTTTTTCAATCTTTCCATTGAAATTTAATTCGATAACTTTAGATGAAGCATACCTAAAACTTTTTTTTTTCTTTCTTTCTTTCTATTAACAAATTCTTCGCTTTTTTTTTTTTTTCTTTTAACTTCTTTCATCATTCCTTCATTTACTTACTTTTTTTTTTTTTCCTTTTCCTTCTTTTTCCTTTTTTAAAGAAACAAAAAGTGCTTTTTAAATGAAAAAGAAAAGATAGAAGGGTTAATCACATTTGTCCTCATATTTTCTAAAATGCCAAATCATTTCTCTTTTTCCTCTTCCTTTTCCTCCTTTTCCTCCTTCGTCATCCTTTCCTTCCTTTATCGTCTTTTTTATCTTCTACTTTCTATTCTTCATCTTTTTCTTCTTACCTCTTCCTACTACTTCTTCTTCCTATTCTCTGTCAACCTTTTTTTTTAATCGTTTTCGTAATTTTTTGAAATTTCTAACCAATCATTCATCCTATTGGCTGGTAGCCTATTTTTTTTTTGTCATTTACATACCTTTTCAAGTAGTTGGCCAAGTTTTGTCAACAAACGAATATATATGTAATATTATAAATGTATTTGACAAAAAAAAAGAATGAATCGAATAGCATTTTAATTGATATTCGTTGTTGACGAAACTTGCTCAACTCTTGGCTCCAAACATAAACAAATGTTCCTTATATCCAATGATTTAATCTGCAATATATTCATTTCTTCAATTGATCATATTTGCCTGATTAATATCACTTTGATTATACTATACCTGTTTGGTTTACATCACTTTGATTACATTTACCTGATTTATATCACATTGATCATATTGATCTAATTAATATCACCTGATCAAATTTGCCTAATTAAGATTACTTCGAGCATATTTACCTGGTTATTATTACTTCAGTCATATTTATTTGAATTATATCACTTTGATCATATTTGTCTAATTAATGATGGTCATAGTTATCTGATTAATAATCATATTATCATCATTATTATTATTCATTCGATTTACATCATTTATATTTTCATCCTTTTATTCTCTCATATTCTAACTGATATTATTCTTTTATGGTTAATTATTAACCGTAATATAATTGCAACTGATTATGTATTACCTTCAACAGATACTATTAGAAAAAAAATTTACCTCAATCTGATCATAATTTTTCCGGTATGTTTTATTTATTTTAAATTTATATAAATTATTCCTCTATTTTTTCCTAATTTATCAATTACTAAATTTCAGATAATTATTTTGATTTTATTTGCCAATGTATTCTTTTGCTCAACTTTCATACATTACACATTCTCAGGAAAATTTTCTTCATTCCAGAAATTACATATCAGTATATGGATCCATTTGAGAAATGGAAATGAAAGAAGAAATTTTCGGCGAATTTTAGATTAGTCATTTTTCTTTTTTCTTTTTTTTTTTTTTTTTTTTTTTTTTTTTTTTTCCATTAATTATTTATTTCTATACATTTACATACAGACAAATGCACTTTTAGCGCTTTAAAATAAATATTTTGGGAATAATTTTACATAAAAAATTGTCTTTAGTTTTAGTTATTTTTCAAAAAAAAAAAAATTTTTTTTTTTCCTTTTATGTAAAAATTTTTGAAATAAATATTTCAGCTTTTTTCTTTTTTTTTTTCACTATGCTTATTTTGTATGTTACATTAGGAGTTCAATTAAACATATGAAAACATTTATCATTCAAAAATTTTTTAAAACTTTTTTTTTTTCTTCAAAAATATTGAAAAAATAACAGTAAAACCAGAATTCATTCTACAAATAACAACAATAGCAACAACCATTTTTCCACTACAAAAATATCAAAATTTATTTAAATGAAAAGAAAAAGGAAACAATCGATCACATCCTTTTTTTTTTTTTTTTTTTTTTTTAAATGAATTTTTCATTTCCAAATGATTTAATGAAATATAATTTAAGAGTTTTTTTTTT
Organism: Dipetalonema caudispina; assembly: GCA_013365325.1. Lineage (NCBI taxonomy): Eukaryota > Metazoa > Nematoda > Chromadorea > Rhabditida > Onchocercidae > Dipetalonema > Dipetalonema caudispina. Next base: position 95,090 of record JABVXV010000176.1, read on the forward strand.
TCGGAAATTTCAAATTATAATTTATGTGAAATTTAGAATTAACATTAATTTGATATTTATTCAATTATTGAAAGTTACAAATGCTAGCTTCAGAGATGGAATTTTTATCATCTAAAAATTATCCATTTTGTTCATCTTAATTGAAAAATATTTGCAAGAATAATATTTAGAAAAATCTCTCCCTTAGTTCATCAATTAAAATCTTTATCAAGAAATAGTGCTAAAACTTTGTCAACAAAAAAATCATCCACCACATTAAAGTTGTTTTTTTTTTTTTCTCCATTCATTTCAGACGGATCGCACGAATTTCAACTTTAATCAGCAGTACAAGTATTGCCTATCAACTTTCCAGATACACATTCTTCAACAGAATTTTTGCTAATGAGATGGCGGAAATTTCATATTTCATGATGCCGCACAACTGGTTTCCAGAAAAATTTTTCCTATTAAATGTGTTTTCTAATTGCGAATGAATGTTTAAATAGAGTTACAATTAAGAAGTGACTTATTCATAATCAATTCCGAAATATTTATTTCACACATAAGAACATATGTGTACTAGCAGAATAACGGATGGATGATATTAGTTTTTTTTTTTTTCCCAGGAGAAATAATCAGGAAAATATGCAAATGTTTTCAATATTCAAGTCGCAAAAGTGATCAGTTATTGGAACTACTGCATATGTACATAATGTTTAATTGTATGTCACAGAATAAAACTGTAAAAAGATATTAAATGATGCAAGAATTTATTATGAAGTAAAAAAAAAACTTGGCCTTTTCTCCATATTTTATGGCAGTATCTTTTTGAAAACTTCATGGCATTGATTGATTTAATGAAATATATCACACATTGAAGTATGATGAAGAAGAATCATACTTCAAAAAGTCTGCTTTTTAAATACAAAAAATTACAGGTGACAGAATTTCCTTTTGAAAAGCCAATATATAGCGAATCAATAGTACACTTCAATGGACTCAAAAATTATAAATTGATTTGTTTCAAAAAAAAATCTTATAAATCAAAGTACCAAGATGAATTAAATATATCCGTGTTCCACGGTAGTCCTTTAAGCTAAAGTATCTTAACATCCTTGTTTCACCTTTTGTCTACTAATCTTTTTATCTTTATTTCGAGCTTTTGGTGGTGCTACACCGGTTCCTGATTCTTGGCGTCCATACTGATATTTATACGAATCCGACCGAAGGTATTCCATTAAAGCAAGTGGACCTACAAAAATTACTTCGTACACTTCAATTATGAGAATGGTTTCATTGAACAAACCTATAACTAAATTGTTATGTCCCAGCTACTTTTAGTTTTTTATGTCTTGCAACCTTGACTTTCTTATTTTATTATTACTCTACTATTTAACAACAAAACCTTATTATTTATACCAAATGATTTTAATTTACTTCAATAGTAGCGTAATTACTCAATTTAATGTTGCCGTAGGTAGTATCCTTATTTGATAGTATACTGAAGTTGACTTCATAAAATATACACACCTTTTGTTAATGGTTCTGCCAGTGGTTGCACCCAAGGATTATTCTCAAGTCGCAGAACTCGTTTCGGACCAACAAGATCCAAAGCAGCAATTTCCGGTGGCAAAACTGTCAAACGATTCCCCTTGAAAAAAATACATTTTTTAAAATAAAACATCTAACTTCAACTAGATAGTGAAAATTTCCATAAATGAAAAGGAGTAAAATAAAAATTTGGAAATTACTATCTTTAAATAATAATGTTAACAATGTTATTCATATAGGAATATCGATTCAATGTTTTAAATGTAAATACCTGAATATGAAGTTCTTTCAAGCGATAAAGTTTACCAATTTCTTTGGGCAAAGCGAGTAAGTCATTTTCACGTAATACCAAAACTTGCAAACTTGAAAGATTCTCAATATCGGCGGGTAAATATTCGAAATCATTGTCACCCAAGTACAAAGCACGTAGCGTTGCTGGAAATAAAAAACTACTACAACAGAAAAAATGAAATAAATAAAAAAAATCAAAAAAAGAGCAAAGAGACGAACTCCTTCCCTTCAATCAGTACTTCATTAAAGCATAACGTTCAATTATTCAGCACTATAATCAATATTGCCTTTGTCGTTCAAAGATCAGTTTTAGGCTAGAACTAATGATCTCATCTGATAAATCAAACAAATAAGTAAATCAACTGCTATAGCAGTTATCAGCAAACCAATAGACACTAACCAATGAAAAAAATTGAATTAAATCAGTTAACCGGCAACATTATCACAAGAGATTAATGACAGTATCAGCTGACTTAACAATAAAAGTGTGAATATGAAATATGATAATAAGATCAAAAAGAAAGGCATGCTTAAAGCTACCGTGCTGATTCTATCGCGATGTCGCAAGAGGTCGATGCATTTATATCACAGTGATGCTAATGAATCTAGCGATAGATTCGAAAACTAGCTGCAATGCAGCTAACTATGAAGCATTTGAAATTATAAATAAAACAAATACAAAAATAAACAAACGCATAAAGAAGAAATTTCCCGGTAAACTGCGTTCATTCAAATTATTATAAGTTAGGTCCAGTATTTCCAATGATTGGAATGATCCAAAACCTCTTGGCAATATATTCAATCGGTTCATCCTAAAAATTTAATTTTAGATTTATTAATCACCTAATAAGAAAGCAAACTGAATTAAACAGTCGAACAATGATATTATTACAGTTCCTCTTTCGGATACTGACAATTCGCTATTAACGGCATCGTAACATCTTTACAATATTTTTAACACTCATGCAATTCCAGCAATCCTGATGTAAATCACTCGATAATTTTAGTTAATAAAAACCAATAAATAAAAATAAAACAAAACCCCAAGTTTAGAATTCGCAATTTATTCAACGATGATATTGATGTCGGCAAATCTTCGATCTGATTGTTCCACAAATTCAAACTCTAAAAAAAATATACCAGTTATGTATAATGATATATGCTCACTTATTCCTTAACAATAATCGAAATTTCTAAAAATTCAACAACATACTTCTAAATTGACCAAATCCGCGATATTTGGCGGTACGGATGAAATTTTGTTGTGACTCAAAATCAACCTTCTCAATGCTACATTGTTGACTGAAAAGATAATAGTTTATCATGCAAAATATCCAGTATTTATATTGGAATATACCAAAAATTTCCATCTAATCTAACTACTGATTGGGTGGTCAATAACTTGACAGTAATTCTAGCCGTTAAAAATTTTAAAGCTTAAGATATATACATTACTGTTAATATCATTCACTACTACTATATGTCATGAAACAGGTATCAAACAGATGAGTTCATGAATTTAATTATTTTATTCTATAATTAAGACTATCAGGATCAAAAAAAACCGAGAGCATATTGTGCTGCAATAATTACTTAAACAATGCAGTACATAAATTATGTGTGTAATGGTAAATGCAAAAGGGGAACTAATAAAAATCACACTAAATAAATTAAAAAGTTTAATAGAATGAAATGATAAACAAAAATTTCGAAAACACGAAAAACAAACTAACATATGTGAGAAATTTCCTGGAATGAATGTATTCCACGATCGATGTGTTCTACTTCTGCACTTATCTCATCTCGACTTCGATCTGCCTTACTTATTATAGGCATTTTTTCGTCGTATTTAAAATCCGAAAAAAATATTCAAAATTATAAGTGTAACAAAATTAACAATAAATTAAACACTCTCATCAACTAATAAATCAACATGAATAAAATGAATTACCATAATAAAAGTAATAATATATTTGACTGGTACAATTAATACCATCAGAAAAGGTTAAAATTTGGTAATTCCCAATGATTTATTATAAATTTCGACTTTCTAGAGGAAATTCCCAATGATTTATTATTGTAGGATATGGCTTCCTAGATTTTAAGTAAATCAAATAATTGAATAATATACATTACATTACAATTTAACGAAATGCACGCATTAAAAAATCAATACTTCATATATTTTATCATCAGGAAAATTTTATACTTTATGTGTAAATAAACAAATAATAGATATGCTAATATAAAATAAATAAATAAATGAAAATATTGCTGAAATATTATCAAATTAAAAATATTGAAATTGTAATGTTGTATCAACGCGGCAGAAGGCATTATTAGCTCAACAACTAAGCAACATAACAAATTCAAGAAGCTAACATATCTGAACTATGAAGAAGCAATTGTTGAAGAGAAAAGAAGGGAAGAGAAGAAAAGAAAAAGGGATGAATTCATTAAGAGGCTCATATTACAACAAAAACTATCAATAGTTTAGCAAAGTACCTAAGATAAGAGACATTTTCACATTTCTAAAGTTGGTACTTTTGATTAATGAGTAAAAATATATCAAAAGTAACAAATTGTGAAGGAAGTGAAAAAAAAAGGCAAAAAAAAAAAAAAAAATTAAGTAAAGTAATAAACTAAAGTGAATGAAAAAAAGCAAAGTATATTTATTTTTACTTACCTATACTTAAATTTTTACCTATATATGTTAATATATATCAATAAATTATTGTTTATCGTTTTAATTATATTTAGATTTAATTTGAAGTAAAATTTTCACTTTCCTAATGATCCTAATGAAATATTATGGGTCAAATAGATTAATTTTTAATCTATTATTAAGTATTGCTAAATAAAAATGACGATTTATTTACCTATAATTTACTCTCAACTAATCATTCCTCTTAATCCCAACCACTAATTCTATTTCATCAATTTTATCAATTTTAACTGACTATTTTCAACCAATAAAATCCTCTTCAATTTTATTTTCCTCAAAAATACACTTATCCCATTAATCTTTGCTATACTGCTCAAAATGCATCCAATATTTTTACCTTTCTTTTCATTCTATAAAATGTTATTCCTTCAATTCTTATCAATCTTTAATCATTTCTAACACAATACTATTTCCTTCCAACATAACTTCTTACACTATCTCATCTTAATTTAGATATCTCCTCATTCCATCAATCTTTGCTATACTGCTCAAAATGCATCCAATATCTTTACCTTTCTTTTCATTCTATAAAATGTTATTCCTTCAATTCTTATCAATCTCTAATCATCTCTTACACAATACTATTTCCTCTCAACATAACTTCTTACACTATCTCATCTTAATGTAGATATCTTTTCATAAATTAAACAGTTAAAATAGATAATCTCAGTTTGTTCTCATCGAAAAACGAAAGAGACAAATTGCGATTCAATAAACGTAAGGATCGTTCATTTTACACGTGTCAATGGGTGGAGTTTCATTTAGTAAACACGTTTTACACGCATCGTGGTGATGTATGTTTCACGTTTTCTAGTAACTGTGTAAATTTTAATCTAACAATTATGTATATCTCATGTAATCCAACTTTTTGTAATACTTATTCTTGCTGTAAAGTTTATTATAATGAGGATATATTTTTCATGTAATTTAAGAAAATCATTTACAATCGCAAGTTTACTTAGAATTTAGCATAAATCATTTTACGTCAATAAAATATAAAGTGATAATTTCATGATGAAATATATGTTCCTCTTGTAAACTACCTGGAATGTAAATTGATGGCAAAATATTCCTTTATTTTTTCGTTTTTAGTGAAGATGTCAGTTTATGATCCTAGTTCCGCAAGCGTGGATCATCGGCGGAAATGGGATAGGGAGGAATATGAGCGGAAAGCACAAGAGAGATTGTTAGCGGAAAAAGACGAAGAAATAAAAGGGAAACGTAAATTGCCACGATTTCCGGACGAGCCGAAAGTGAAAAGAGAATTACTGAAAGCTCGAGAATACAAGGTTAAGAATTCAGCATACTTAAATTTCAATCTGAATCTTTTCGAATGAGAAATTTAATAGTAACATTATCTAACTACTTGATTATCTATATGTACAATTGCTTAGTTTAGTGTTTTTTCCCTTGTGTCAAGCTAAGTTTTCGCTACAAACTTTTTATTCATACTTTCGTTTAAGGTTGATTTGGAGTCGAAAGTTGGTCGTACAGTAGTCATCAACAAAACAACACCATCAGCTGAAACTGGTGGATACTATTGTGATGTTTGTGATTGTGTCGTTAAAGATTCTATCAATTTTCTGGATCATATTAACGGGAAGAATCATCAACGTAACATGGGCATGAGTATGAAGATAAAACGAAGCACACTGGATGAAGTGCGACAGCGATTTGCTTTTAAGAAAGCTCAAAGTACGGATGGCTTACAATCAAAAGTCAAAAGATAATGCTATCAATCAGTATATAATATTTATTAGAGACTGGAGATTGGATAGCTGTTAGAATTCATATTTTAAAATTTCAGGAGAAATGCAGAAAAAGGAAGATGATATGCATGACAGACTGGATGATTTGAAAGAGGAAGAGGTATGTGGGTTTTATTTAGATTTGTTCCAGAATATCATTTCTTATGATTTATGCAGAAGCTGTTCTCAGAGCATGTAAGGAAATGAACAGGTAACGGCTTCAATAGTTTACCAACTTCTCTACAACATATTGCACTTCAAGGCACGTATGGCTGATTATAAGAAATCCAAACGATTGGAGCAGAAAAAACGAAAATATCCCGAAGTCCAAGTTGATGAAGAAATTGCTGCAGCTATGGGATTTGGTGGATTTGGTTCCACTAAAAAGCAATGAAATCGGATTTTTTTGGTTTTCTTTGTTGTCAGTGTACATAAATTGAATTACCATTGTGATTTCCTATTTGGTAATCTATTTCACTTTCAAATAAAATTAAAGAATTTGCCTCTCAAATGGTAAAATCAAAAGAACTGAATTAACTTTTATTAACATTATTTTGACGGATGTTATTCGTGTCATTCGCATGCTCATAAATCCGGTAAATATTTAAATTGTATTACGAAGGAGTATAACTTTCTAAAGTTAAGCTACCAAATTTCGACCAAAATTTATAAATTGTTTATAGAAGTGAGCAGTACATATTTATTGACCATATAGTTTCCCTATATCATTTTGAGTTTTGTTATGCTGCTTGTTTTTCTTAAAAAATGAATAAACTGGTCAAAATCACGTCGTTTTGTTTACATCTCATATATAGCTGTTCCTTCGGCTTCAATAAGTTGAAAATATTTTGCATCTTGTTTTTCTGGAGATATTTCTAAGCTGGTACATTTACCTTACCTAATGCCTTTTTGCAGCTGGGAATTTAGTTCCAGTTTGAAACCAAACTAGTGAGGCAGGCGGTTTTTGCAAAATCTAATGATGCAAAATGCAATTTGTGCTAGCTTTGTTTAGCTTAAAAACGCTTTGCAGCGTTTAAGAGATTTCAGAGTAACGGTGATCTTTCATGTTTTTCAGAACGGGTGGATTATTTTGTGCAGGTTCATAAATATCGGTGTGTCAGCTATGCTGTCAGTAATATTTCTTGCGGTTTTGGGAATGGCTTATAGCCAGAAAGGGATGTATTTGGATGAAAAAGTTAGGAATTTGCAGGTTAGTTCGTCATGCAATGTACTTTCTTTGTGAGAAAAGATATTCAGGAGGTCAAGAAAATTTTTGGTTCATCCGTTTGCAGGAATGGATGTACAGAAGGCCACTAATCAGTTTGAATGTGGAGCGGTGGAAGACTTATGTACGAAGTGCGCCACGTAATTACTCTATGATTGTAATGTTTACGGCGCTTTCTCCAAGTGTTAATTGTGCAATATGCAAGTAAGGTTTCCGTCATTCGAACTGTTGAAAAGTCTCAGCATTCCAGTTAGAGGAGTGCTTTGAAATGTCGTCGGCTATTTTTATTCCGTATTTCCAAAGTTCTAAGAAAATTTTTAGAATCACCTGCCATTACCAAATAATCTTTGTACCATTCCAGATCTGCATATGATGAATTTTATATACTGGCTAATTCGTATCGTTATGCATATCCAGAATTGAAAGCTCTTTATTTTGCAATTATTGATTATGATGAATCTCCAGAAATCTTCCAGCAAATGAATCTTAATGTTGCACCAGTACTTTTTCACTTCCCATCAAAGGGTACTAAAAAACGGACTGATCAAATGGACTTTGAGCGGCAAGGTTTTGATGCCGATAGCATGGCGAAATTTGTCTTTGAACGAACAGATATACAGGTTTGTTTTCTGAGCTGAATTTGTATAGACACTTTTTTCATTACTTTTTATTGGTTATGACGACTCGCACATTCATTAAACAAGTTTTTTTTCCTGGTTCCCCTCAATATCCGGTGTGCTTTCTATTTCTGGGTCTAAATTATTTCTGAGAAAATAATCGAAAAGGCTTTCTTAAATGCTATAACCTTTCGGTAAAATTTAGTATTATCATATTTTGGACATATTTTGTTGAAGGATAACGATATTAATTGTCTTTGAAGTGAAAGTTCAAAGTCCTGCAACTCATGACTTATTTTTTTAGATTCGCGTCCTTCGTCCGCCAAACTATGCTGCACCAGCAGTTGTTTTGTTGTTGGCAATGCTCGTATTAGGGTTATTGTATATGCGCAGAAATAATCTCGACTTCTTGTACAATCGTACAAGTTGGGCATTGATTTGTCTTTGTGTTGTATTTGCTTTTATGAGCGGACAGATGTGGAATCATATTCATGGCCCTCCGTTTGTTATGACTAGTTCTCACACTCGTGAAACAAGTTTCATCCACGGTTCTACTCAGTACCAGGTACTCTTCTCTATTTCTGAATCCAAATTATTTCTGGAAAAATTATCTCTATTGCTGTAATTTTTTGGTGACATTTTTACTAGTACTGAAGGATAAAAAGGGAAGGAGAGAAGTAGAAGAGATTATCTTACGGCTGGGATTATGATGGAAAGAGGAAAGGTAAGGTAAGATTTGTGCAAAAACTTTCGTTCAAAATCCTTGTGTTCACTTATTTGTTTCTCATGTTCTATACTTTTCACACTGTTCAGCTAACAATTGCTACTAAATTACTATAAAACTACAGCTGGTAGCAGAAACATATTTGGTTGCGGTATTATATGCTGCGATAACGGCCGGTTTCATTCTGATGAATGATGCAGCAGACGGTAAAGGTGATTCTGGACGACGGAGGAGTAAGTCATTAATTTAGTCAAAATATCTGAAAATTCGGAGAAAATTTATGTTTTCTTCAGATTTATTAAATCAATTTGTATTAAAGTAATTGTGGGAAATTTCAGTTATGGCATTCGTTGGTCTCGGATTGGTGGTTGTATTTTTTAGCTTATTACTTTCCATATTTCGAAGTAAATATCAAGGATATCCATATAGCTTCTTATTTCATTAATAAAAAAGGCATTGTATAGCTATAACTTATTTTTTGGAGTCATGATAAAAATGCCTGATTAGTTGTTGTAAAATAGAAGGGAATTGCTGGTGACTGATCAGTCTTACGAGTTTATTACACCTCAAATCGATATCTCTTTATTTGTTACACAGGCTTAAATTTATTGTTAAATTGCTTCTTCATCGTTACATTTGTGTTATTTTCTTTGTATGTTCTCACCAATACCATTTGTTATACCTATACGTATAAATAGCATAAACGGAAGATTAAGACAATTTAGATAGACATACAGAGATTATGTCTTCCGGCAAATAACAACTGCGCTATAATATAGTGTATTCTTTTCAATTTTTTATTTGAAGCTTATTCCAAACCGCATTATACAGGTCATTATCATAATTGCAACCGGGTTTTGGAAGCAACTTTTTATTGCGACATTGGCAAAACTGACTAACTGACCATGCACTTCCAGAACTTCCTGGAAAATGTAAGGCGCATAGAAAAACGGATCTCTTGCCGATTCTGGTTCCGATTTATTTCCTAGGTACATCTTGGCAGATTTCCAATCTGCGAGCAATGCTTTTCTAACATTCAGAACATGTATAATTTTCGTCGCTGCGTCATCATTCGGAAATTTGCTGCAATCTTTAGATGTTACGAGTGCAAATCTTTTTCATGAGATTGTAAAAAGTGAAAAAATTTTCATTTCATAAATGATTTTTAAAATCTTCCTTGAAGGATACTGAATAATTCAAGTTCCACTATCAACATGCTTAGCAGGATTTTTAAATATACGATGGACAAAATATAGGGCGCACAATAAGCACAAGGATGACACATATTTTTACTTTCTTAATCCAAAGAATATAGCAATAGCAAGATTTATATGTTAGCTAGGGTTCAACACTGATAACGATCCCATCATACATGTCACAACGCTAGTTTATTCAATCTTCCTCAAATTTGATATTAAGTTGAGGAAGTTAACTCTAACTTATATTATATTGACTATCGCAATATCGTGAGTTCGAAAGCATTAAAGTGAAAAGATAAGCTAAGACAAAGGTTTTGGTCAGAGTCAATATATTAGAAACTAGTTTTTACATTACATAACCAAGGAACATGAATCGTGATAATCCTTAATATAACCACGATAAAGAGAAATTTTTGATGCAAGGAGAAATGAATTCATAGGAATCCATTCTTCTAGAAGTTCGTACTTGAATAATCAAATGCTTGCCACGAATTATAACAGAATTTTTGACTTTCAAGATTTTGCTCCACCTTCCGGAAGGGCATCTTCCAACATCCTCCTAATAACTGCATCGTTCACGATATCCAATGGACAGTTTCCTTCAAAGTCAGCCACTGCTGGATCAGCACCCTTCTTGAGCAAAAAATCCACTACTGATCGATGCGAACATGAAACGGCTGCAATGGTTTGACTTAATGATATTAAAAGATTTTAACTGTTAGATGGACACAGCATAAATTGTAACTTGTGAGAAACATGGTCCTGAGCACTAAACCACCTCTACCTTATAAGCTCTTAAAGGACATTTACCCTGCGAAATCAAGATGTACATGCGAAATTGTCGCTATCAACGGGAACTTGGCGAATGTATCCCTCTACTTTCTTTTCCGTGGCATATCCTGAAATCCCAACTCTCTTCTCATGAGGCTTGATTAACTAGGGATATGTTCTCTTTTTTTATTGTTAAAATAATAACCGTAATGCAGAGGCGTTTGTCCACCGTAATCTTGAATATTAACATCAGCTCCAGCACCGATGAGAAAGTCAACAAGTTCTAATTTTCCACGATCGGAAGCCCAATGAAGTGCAGTCAACTGAAACAGTCATTCGAATTAAACTAAGAAGACTAATTTGCCTTATTATTAGAATGTAATAATACAAAATGGGATAAAATCACAAAAAAATCAGTCATATATAAGGTCGATTCAAAGTGATTACTTCACAAAACTAAAGATATTAGAGAAATTTATTCCTTCTGTCCGAAATTTCCATCTTTGTTGTGTCACGGAAAGAGTGAAGATACGCAGGGAAGAAAGGAGCAATGAAAAGTTGTTTTAAGAGATGATGTCAAAGATTTATATAATCAACGACTTTTTTTTTACCAAATGAATGGATATAATTACTTGATTCTCATCTTTTTCCTCCAGAAGTCCTAGACTGCCAGCTAGAAGATCTTTTAATTTCTCGACATTGCCTTCATCTAAGGCGGCAAACCATTCGATCTGTTCCAAACTCATGCCAGATGATTCTGTCTGCAAAACAGCAAAAAGTATAACATTTTGTAACGACAGTGAAATTTCAATTTGTTCCGAATTTACCTGCCGAAAGTGAAAAGCGTAATCAACAGTACGATGGAAAATTTTACCAGATTCAATATGGAAAAAGGCATATACTACGATTCACTCATATGACCTGAGGTTCCGTATGAAGCGAAATAAAGAAAATAAAGCGTAAGAGCACAATATGGTGATCAGAACTAGTTGAAAACACTAAACAAATTTTTGACTGCTGGACGAAACGAAACGAAAATTTCAATAGAAATCAAAAATTTGCAACGAAAGCAAGTTAAAAAATTGGGTAAAAAATGAAAACGTAAGGATAAAATAAGTAATGCAAATTAACAAAATAGAAAACTGAAAAATCCATAATTCCTTTTCATTTTCAATAATAAGAACCATAATGGAGTTAGAAATAGTGACGATTTTACACTAAATTAATAAACAAAAAACTTGAAAATCTGATAATCTATTAAAAGTACAGCTAACAAAGATTCTAGTATCATTATCACGAAGCAGAAGATAAAAATAATCGCTCTCCACGGAATAATAATGTCTCCATTTATATATTCAAGTCTGTGATAAATCTAAATAATCTTACTTCGGTAGATTCAGCATCCGCCATTGTACTCGGTCTGACACCATAACGAATGCGATAGGTTTCGTTTACTTTCCAACCAAGATTGAGTTCGACAAGCCTCGCAACATATTGTCTCATAGCTTCTGCTGTTGACATATTGCTCAGTGCTAGCCAAGCATCGAATTTCTCACGACTAATAACATCGTATATTCTGGGCCTCCTACTGGGATCTGTTATGATTGCATTAAAGTAAGCATGCAATAAAATTTCATGTTTAGATTACATAAGTAATATACCGTCACCAGTATAAGTAATACTATCTGACACAAATTATTTTCATATCTCGTGAAATGTTGATAGCTTTCGAAATCCTGAGGAATAATTTATAAAGTTAAAGAATCGGAATCAAACGAACGAATAGCATAATGTCCAAAAAAAGAATATCAAGTTAACCCTAGCATCAAAAGCTTGGAAAGCTTCAATACCTCATGTGAAGAAAAATACCTAAATCTTCTGTTGTATATCCGTAAGAAATATTCCACTAAATCTTATATTCTACATAAAAATAATTGGCAAAAAAAGTATCCTGTTAAAAATATTCTGAAAATGCTATCCAAAAATGAAACTAACCAGCTTTTCCATATGTAATAAGTTTATAGCGGGCATAAAAATATAACTGATCTTCGCGTGAGATTAGACCTTCACCAAGTACAATGGGTAAATAAGTGCAAGCAGAAGCGAATTCCGTTGCAAGTTCTTCACTGATTTCTTCGTCTGGATGTTGTTCTCTATCTTCATTGGTAGAAATGCCGGATGTCCATTTCAACAACTGATAAACAAACATTCTGCAATTATCTACTGTGACAATTGTTCCACAGAGAACACTCTCCGAAACAACGAGTGACAGAAGCAACATTAGTATATCACTACCTCTACTCCACGAAACATTATTCATAAATAGAAAACTATCAATAGTATCAAAATCGCCTAGTTATTCAATGCGCCTCTTCCTGGATTATATGCTAATATATTTGAATAACAGTTTCTAGCATAAGGTTCAAAATGTTAATCATCAAATCATTAGTTCGAAATTAGACTATGATTATCAATAATGGAAAACAATATTAAAAATTGAATAGTCGAGAAATGGACGAGTCATTTCATACACAAAAATGTGTCAACATTTTTCATACAAATCATTAAAACATCATTAAACATAATTAATAATCTGTTACAATTAAAAGTTATATTTAGACAATAAAAACAACAATCCAACTGATAGTGACAGAGAAGTTCGAAGAAAGTTGGTACATTTCATTAATCAATCTTCGACCACACAAGGTTTTTTTCTCCAAACAATCTATTCTTTCATATATGAAGCTAATAATATACACAGAGCGATGTTAGCAAAACCTTTAAAGTCTTCAATTGAAAATCACCACTGATGATAATTTGATCGTTCCCAGTTTTCAGCATACCCTGGAAACAAAATGATTAAATTACTATTATAAATCATTCGGAAGAGTATTATAGTTTTGTTCCTCTAGATTAAACTTAAAATTATATCGAACTTACATCTTTCCTTTTTCGCTTTCATCTATTGCATTCCACTTTTCAGACGTATAAGTTTTGATTTCTAACGCATGTATTGCTTGCATTTCTTCTTTCAAAATGTCATAAACCATTCTACAACTATTATAAGATCAATACTGCATTAAACAGTACTCAGATATTGGATTAGGTACAATGCGAAATTATCACCTATAAATGAATAATTTGTATGACGTAAGCATCCGTTGAAATTTTAACACTTGGTGGATCCTATTCTTCATAACAGTAGAGAAAGCAATCAATCATACAACAGCTTAATCTCTGATCATTACAAAACTCAACAATACCAAATGTTCAAAATTACCGATGCGATGCCAAAGTTGTTTTATTGTCAAAACTATCGGAAACAATAACCAGACGAAATTTCAATCCGCATCCATCGCTGAAATCTTCGATATTCTGAAATAGAAACTACAATCTGCCTTATTGTAATCTTCATTTCTCATTTACTTCACGGAATTAAGAAAGAAAGTGAACTCCTCTAACAACCTTTATCATCTTTCAGAATCCTCGATCATTTTTAATACTACTCAATTATTAACATGCAAAGAAAAATTAAATAACCATATATTAGCATATTCATAAGTATTATTTACAATCCAGAAACCTAATGGGAAGTTTCGCAACTATCCCATTATAATTGAAATTTTTCACCAATACTATTATTAAAATGTACTTTTGTTAGCTAAAAGCATACTTTAAATTTAAATCCTATACTCTATAATTAAATGTTAATTGCACTAATTAAATATAACCTACCAAATGTGATGGTTTCAGTGCAACTTCCAATTTTTCTCGTATCGTTGCATTCATATTATCAATCACTTTGAATAACTGCAAAATAGATTGATTACAAATGTAAAAATAAATTTTAAATTAATATCAACGTTGTCATACTTTTTTTTTTTTCTTTTCCATTTGCACATTCTTGTCAATTCTTTCATTTCATTAAAAATATTTGTATATTTTAAACAAAATTTATTATACAGCATTAAGCATTGATTTAGCATTTTTTTTTTTTTTTTTTTTACAATTTTATCACATACTTTAAATAGGTTAATAGAATGACTGAATGAAGTAAATATGCAAATATTATAATATTATGGGCAATTTTCTCATGACAAATTAGATAGACATTCTTTCAACATACAATAAATAATGAAATTTTTTTGAAAAATTGTACTTTTACATTGTGAATTTTAAGTTATTATATGTAAGAATGAATACAAACTTTGAAAATTTAAATAAAAACTTGTGAGAAAAAAAGTTTCGTTTGTACTTTTTTCTACAGCATAGATATTTGTGCTTTGAGATTCAACGAATTCATCATAGAAAACATTTTGTTCATTCTATTAGTTTTTAGAAGACGAGAGTTGAATCGAATAGTTAAGAGTTAATTAGTAAAAGATTAAATAAATGTGATAGAAACAGAAGAACATCAAAATTCAATTTGTTAACCTGTTGAAGCATTACTTGTCCTATATATGACTCGATGTTATCATCAAAGAAGTCTTTCCTATTAATAAATACCACCTGAAGCAATTATAGTTTGCAGTGCATCTTAACGATTCTCTCAATACATTATCAGAGAATCACTTTCGTTGAATTCAGAAAACTGTAGTGGTGGCAGATTACCAAATAGTAACAATGACATTTTTTTGAAGTTCGGTTGAGAAGTGCTTTGGAACTTCTTTTTTGTTCGGTCATTGAAATGGTCGTCGTGGTTATCAATTGTCCATAATTCAAGTCGCAATCTGATCGAGAAATAGGTCATTGTTGTTGTTAGAATAAGAGAGGATGGACATCTCAAAATAACGTTGTTGTAATTATCGATCAGATCCACTTATTGAGCTTTTTCACCTGTCCAGTTTGTTCGAATTACCAAAACATCGTAGGTTGGCTAGTGTTAAATTTTTATGTTTAAAAAGATCAACGTTGTGATTCCTTCCAACTGTTCGTCATCAACTTCCTTTGACGAATACCACATTCTTCGGGAAATACTGGAAGTTATCTCTTCTGCTTTGCGACTTCAATTTGAACTCAAATAAAAAATGAGTTCAAAATTGTTTGACTCCTTATCATAAATATGAACACAATAGCAAGCAATAAATTATTCGCTAAAAAAAAAAAAAGCAATAAACAAATATTAAAATGAATATACTATAGGAATATTTATTCCAATATAAAAAAGTAAAATTAAATATTGCAAAAAAAAAAAAAAAAAAACGCAATTACTCTTACACTAATCTAAATAAATAATCCATTAATCTAAAGATAATAATAAAAGTATTTAAGTTAACAAAATATTACTTTTAAATTAAATCAACCATCATAATATAACAATCACATTTATCATTACCTGAATGTATATTATTATCTTATTATCTTATCAAAATTTTAACAAACAAATCCTTAACATTAACAAAATTCTACAATTTCTGTCTTTTTAATAATCTATTATGATAAATTTAAGCAAAATAATGAAAAAAAAAAAAAAAAAGAAAAAAAAGAAAACATTATATTCTTCAATAAAATAAATAATGACATAGTAAAATGACCAATATGATGAGCGAAAAGAAGAGAAATAAAATGAACAAATAAATGATGAAGTATAAAAATTGAAAAAATAAAAAAAAAAAAAAAAAAAAAAAAAAAGGAAAGGAATAGAAAAAAAGGAGGAAAAAAAAAAAAAAAAAAAATAATATATTCTCTAATGTCTTCTCTTCTAAAATTCACTGATATCTATCTGTCATTGTTGTAATCATTAAATGGATCATTACATCTAATTTATTTGAAAAATGAAATTGTATGTATGCATGTGTGTTTGTATGATATGAATGACAATAAATAATTCTTTTTTAGGAATGAAAAGAAAAAGCATTTTTTTTTTTTCTTTTTTTTTCAAAAATTCTTTCAAACCATTAAATTGGTTTTACTTTCGTTCCAATATAAAATTTATATGTGTGACGTAACTAGATATTTTTTTTTTTTTTTTGTGCTAGCATATGGGGAAAATATAATTATGTTAGCAATTAATTGCTGGTAATTTCACTGTTACGAAAAAAAAAAAAAAAAAAAAAAAAAAAATTAAAGTAATTATTGATCTTCCTTTTTACCAACGACATAAATGTTAGTAAGAATTTAGAAAATTTTTAACAGTTTCCAGATAAACGATGCCTTAGGAATATTTGAAATGAATTAAAACTTTCTTCCTTATTAATTCTTATCATTTTAAACACTTCCAATAATTGCAAGCAATTCTAACTTGAGTTAGAAAAGGTCAACTATGTTAACCTCAATCCGCTTCAATGAGGATAATTCTAGCATTTGGTGAGTCATGAAGTTCCATTATTGGTAGATGATCCAATTCAAAGATATCCCACAGAACAAGAAATACACTGCAATTTGATATTTGAAAAACTGGTTTTCTTTTTTTAATATATATCAACGAAAATAATTGAAGGAAAGATAGAATAAATACATGAAACATACGAAGGAAAAAAAGATGAACTATTCATTAGGGTTATAAAATAACTTTTCGTATCTCCATGTAAAAAATAATTTAAGGATTGAAAAAATTCGGAATGTTATGTTACTAAACGTATATGTGGCTCACAGATATATTCATGCCAATAATTATGAACCTATTAAAATCTCCAAATCTTTGCTTAAAAGTCGTCCAGTTAATGATTCTTCCAAAATTTCGAGTAAAAACTCGAACTTTCCGACTTCAAAATTTACTAAAAATATTCTACGTTCTTCCCACACCTAAAGGTGAGTACCACTGCATATCATTATCATGGAATTTCAATAACATCTGTAACATGTCCGCAAGAGTATGGTTTCGTAACCAGAAATGAGAAATGGAAATACTTCTAGGAAGAGTTGCGAGGGAAACAAGAAAAGTTAAACAAACAACGAAGAAAAAAGGCAGAAGGAGAACCGCTTTTCATGATTTGAAACCCTGAAAGCTTGAAAAAAAGACAAACAAAGAGCTTCGAAGAACGTTTGAAATTTCATTCCTATCATTTCAAGAAAATAAAATATGTATATGATGAAAGAGTACGATGTTGCTAAAACAACAGCAATCCTTCGGAGTCAAAAAGGAAAAGAAAAGTATCGATGAAATTGATGGAGCAATAAAAAGAGGAAGTCCAAAAATTACGAGCAAAATTTCCAACGGTAATATGAGCAGCGCATTTTAGCAGAGGATATTATTAATTACAACAATGACGAAATTGAATTTTAAAGTCGAAATTGAAAATCAATTAAATTGAGTCTCAGTAAACAAGATAAAAAAAAAATTGAGAGAACTCAATTTCGCGATTTTCTGACCATAACTCATCACTTCCATCTTATATGAATTCCCAAAGAAAAACGTAATTTATCTCACCCAATGATTTTTATTTGGAGTCCCCGCAAAATTTTCCACTTCCCAGGGCGGATGGACAAAAAGTCTTACATTTAACAAAGGTTTTCTTAACAATATTGTAAATGACAGAAAATCATGAAAATAAGTTAACATATATCGATTATATATAAAACTACGAAAATATTTTCCAAAGAATAACAAAAAATACAAACAGCATTAGTGCTGTCTTTCGTCAAGTAGCGAGCAATGTACTTTTACAAATGTACCAGAGGGCAAATCCAGTAATCTGAAATAAACTATTCCTTCACTCCAAAGATACGTGCTTGACGTTTTTTTGTCTCTTCTTCTTCAATTTTCTTCAGTCTTTCCAATTCTTCTGGATCAGTAGTGCGTGGTTTTAAGTTTAAATGAGGCCTACCAGGTGCTGAAATGAAGTAAGTCATTTAAAACTCTTACAAGATCGATGGAAATAATATCGAACTTAATGAATACTCAGGAAGAAATACATTATAAATTATACTAACCACTAGAATGTGCAGCGAGCTCGATATCTTGCCCATGACCTCTACCGCGGCTAACACTATTTCTGTCTGACCTATCATAATCCGCACGGCCAAAATTATCATTCCTACTATCAGGTCGTTCTCCAGATCGACTGGTTCCACCGCCGCGTCTGCCATCACCTATAATACATTAATTCAATTTCAAACTACATTTAAATATTGCTGAGAAACAAAATGCGGATAAACTGTGTTAAAAAGAACCTCTGAAGGGTGGTCCACCACCACGTGAGCTACCACCGCGCCCACCAAAACCACCACGGCCACCCCCTCTACGTTCTCTTCCACGTGGCGCATCTGCTACATCCACACGTAACACCCGTCCGTCGTATTCCTTTGAAGTATATGGGAAAGGATAATTAGTGTAATAGGCAAATGTTAACAGAAAATTGACTTGATGAGGAACAATTTTAATAAAGTATCGCTTATTTTTATCAATATATGTCTTATCATTGTTAACTTTGATTTAAACCGCAAAAACTTCGCTTAAATTTGAAAAAAAACAACCATAACAACAATAACAATAAAATTCTATTATACTTCTAATTATTTCTATTACACTTACTACACCGTTCAAAGTAAGAGCTCTTTCTAAATCCCCTCGAGTTCGAAATTCAATGTAAGCAAAACCCTTGAAACGATCATTCTCATAGTCGCGCATCATTTTTGCTTCAATAACCTGAAGATAACTAAATTAACTTAAATTAAATTTAAGTTAACTAAGATGACTTAAATTAAGTAACAATTTAAATGAATAACTAGAAACTAAATATGACCATAGTTTAACACCAACTAATCTTCATCTACTAATTTTGTTTCAATTAACAAGCCAGTGTGCGCTGGATACAATTATCCTAACCTTATCATTTACTCCTCATTAATTTTCAAAGAAGAAAAACTGATACATGCATGAAACATACTGCGTAATCTGCAAAAAGCGAATCCAAGTCACCAGGAACCAAATCAAGTGGCAAATTTCCAACATATGCTTTAAATGGTGCTTCATCTGGTATAGGTCTATGCTGCCGCCTGTAATAATTGATCTTTCTTTTTTTTTTTTTTTTTTTTTTTTTTAGTTTTAACGAATAAATAATTCATTCGAATTCTAAAAATTAACGTTTATTTAACTATTAAGAAAAAAATAAGAGAGAAAACTACTCACCGTCCAGTCATCATTTGTGACTATGAGAAGGAATTCGATAACCTGAAAAATTATGATCAAACTTGAAACTCGGAAGTAGAATAGTGATATAACGGTATTTAAAATAAGCTTACATAGAATGTCATATGATGACGATTTTGAATTGGACTACTTGTCCTTGTTTTGATGCATAACCAAACATTGGCTTACAAGTTAGCATCATGTAATCCTCAAATGGATAGCTTATAATGATAATCATTCAACTACATGAGCTAATCCATCTGATGATTATTACGCAAATGATGGAAATTTAGAAAATTAATAAAATTCTTGCAATTCTTACAACACCTAAAACTACTTCTCACCAAAAAAATTATCTCTAAAAATCATGATATATTCCTCTCAAATAATTAATATCATTATGTTTTCTAAATATTTTCTAGTACTTCCAATAAATATCACTCATTAATTCCTTCTATTTCAACATTTATTCATTGCTACAAGTTGGAGAAAGGTAAAAAAAAAAAAAAAGAAAAAAGTGTTGAAATGAGCAATGATTTTCAACTTTTCCTCTTCTTTTATCTCTTATTTTCTCCTCAATATATTAACAAATATATTCTTGCAATCTCTATTATCATTATCATTTATGGTTATCTAAAATTTCTCATAATATTATATTTTTACTCTTTCTATTGATATTCACTGGTTATATCATTATTTACAATGAAATTTCTTCTCCATCTATTATTACTAATGCTATTCTCATAGTATCATTATCATTTCAACCAATTAAAACAAGGATTTATTGCAATTTTTTCAATTATAACATTCTATAAGAATAAGCCTAAACATCAATTAATATGCATAGCATTTGATGAACCTATTTAACAATTAGCATATCATATCAATAATGGTATTTGTGTAAATAATACTAAATAAAACTGAAAACTACTTGAAAATTAAGTACCATTTACCAGTGGTACCAGAAAAATTTAGGGTAAAAGAACATTACATGGACGCATACCTCTCCAACTTCATGTTCCAATACTTACTAAAGACATTCTTTCAACCGTGAAATACGCAACGATCCTGTATATAGCTCATATCCCAACAAAATTAAAACTCGAAAATTTCCTGCAATACTAATATGAGTACAAGTTTGAACCATAAGTACCATACGTAATGATATCCTATTGAAATATCCTAATGTGTAAAAAAAAAAAAAAAAAAAAAAGAGAAGTTAAAATATTTCCTAGTATACTGATGGGTGAAAATTTTTATACTAATGAACTTGAACATATTGGTTCAAATCTTTCGAACATTATTGACGGAAAAAATGAATTTTAAATCACGTGAAAAACGTGAGTAATTATTCATTTTATAATTTTCTTAAGAATTACTACATAACAAAGAATGTTGTATAAGCTAACAGATACTTTTAAAGTTAACCGAACCAATATGTCAAAGTATCATACTCATGTTGTCGATAAATTTATAGGTAGTACTCTTTTATTTTCAGGTAATTTGTGTAAATTTAACTGTTTTTAGTAATAATTGCAGTATTATTACAATAGAAAGTAATACAAATTGTATCGTCAAAGTTATGAAAGTTATATTAAATGATAGATACTTTTAAAGTCAACTGAACCAACATGTCAAAGTGTCGTACTCATGTTGTTGATAAATTTATAGGTTGTACTCCTCTATTATCAGATAATTTATGCAGATTTCACCGTTCGTAGTAATAATTAAATGCAATGTTATTACAATAGAAAGTAATACAAATTGTATCGTCAAAGTTATGAAAATCATATTAAAAAATTAACCGAACCAATATATCAAAGTGCCATACTCATGTTGTTGATAAATTTATAGGTTGTACTCTTTTATTATCAGATGATTTGCGTAAATTTAACTGTTCTTAGTGATAATTAAATGCAGTATTATTACAATAGAAAATAATATAAATTTTATCGTCAAAGTTATGAAAGTCATATAAGTTTAACATTTTAATTGTTGTATTATCATTTCTCTTTTTTTTTTTTTGCCTTTTTTTCTCCATTTTATTCATAAATTTATAGCTACAATTACTACAATTACACAAATATATACAACATTTGATATTATCATTTCTTGGCTAAATAGTGGAATCACGACGAGTATGAAATGCTATCCTAAGTTGTCGATGAACATCTGGTGTCAAAGATTTTTTTTTAGGTATCAATTTATTCACAGTTTGAATCATTTCTTTTGTTGATTCCTCTTCTGTATCGGATATTTGTATTCTTTCTTTTATTGCTACATTTGATTGAGATTGTATTTCTTCATCTTCCATCTTTTTTGTTATACTTTCATTCATTTCAGTATTATCACATTCAGCGTTGGATGAGGAATTATATGAAAAAGTTGAGCTAAAATATACATGTGTATATAAATATTTCTTTTTTTCAAATTAAAATTTTGAGAAAAAAATTAAAAAAAAAAGAAAGCAAGATAAATGTTGAAGATTATTTCTATGAAGTTCCATATTAGATATTTTTATCAATTTTTTATATCATGTTTTTAAATTTTAAACATTTTCCATCTAAAATTTTTAGGTATTTTTTAGTTTGCATTCTACAATTTACTTTGACTAATTTCTGATAATATTTTTAGTTTGCTATTCGGAATGCTTATTATACCTAAATTATTTCATCTTTTAGATCAATATTGAAATTACCCACTTTTTTCGTTCATCATCTAATTGATTTACTGTTTTGATCGATGTATCAGATAAAGAAGTTTTATTACGACTGATAGATTGCTGTGATGCTTTTCGAACTCGTCGTTGCTCATTGTAATAACCATCACGTACAGAACTGAACATAAATGATGTCAATGTTGACCTGAAATTATTTATTGCTATCGTATGAAATTTAATTTTATTAATTAAAACTCCTCTTGTGTTAATGTATATCCGATATTTTTTTTTTTTTTTTTTGTTTTTTCTTTTCTTTTTTTTTTTTTTTTTTACAAATTTCACAAAAATTACCGGAAAAGAACGGAACAATACAAAGATAGAAAGATAGAAAAGGAAGAGAAAAATATTGGATATTTTGTAGTAGATTTTTTTTACAAATTTCTCAAAAATTATTGGAAAAGAATCAGATAACATTGAGAGAAAGAGGGGGATGGAGAGAGAGAGAGAGAGAGAGGGAATGGAAGAGAAATTTTGGAAGGAAAAGAACAAGAACAATGACTATTGATCAATAATGAAAAGAGGTAAAGAATAACCGGAAAATAACAAAAGTATTGAACTTTTGATGTCAAATATAGTCAATTATTGTAAATAATTAATATTTTATAAAATTTACATAAAAACAAATGCAAAATTTTAATTCTTCAATGAAAAGAGTAAGTGGTTAGCTGTGGACTCCGTGGCGCAACGGTAGCGCGTCTGACTCCAGATCAGAAGGTTGCGTGTTCGAATCACGTCGGGGTCATTTATGTTTGCCAGTGTTTTCTTTTGTCTCGTTTTGTTATTAATAAAATATGAATTTTAAGCAAGACAAAAAAAAAAAAAAAATCATCCATTTCATTTACCAATTTGTAATAATGCATAATTTCAAATTAGGAATTTTTCACATTCTCAAAGTTATGTTACAATTATTCCTTCCCATTTCATCTTAAAATGAAATTAAAAAAATTTTTTTTTTTTAAAAAAAAAAGAGAAGAAATTAGTATTTACTTTGTGTTTCTTATCTTTTTAGTTTAACAAATACGATTTTTTAATTTCATTCGTAATTTGAATTTAAAATTTGAATGTTTTATCATCAAATTTTATCTGTTTGAAAAAATTATTAAACATGGAGATTTTCTTTTGTTTCATTTTCAACCATATTTGTATTTATTTATAATAAAGTAATTGAATTCTAAGAGAAATAATTTAGTAGTGAAAGTGTCAAAAAATTAAAATTTATTATGAAATAATATTTTAAAAAAGATAAAAAAAAAATAAAATAATTAGTTGAATGCTAGATAATTTTGAGGTAAAAATCTAAAAAAAAAAAAAAAAAAAATCAATCAATCAATTTTATTGAATTCATCAAATTTCATACTATATGAATGCATAACATCTTACATACCAAGCAAACAAAGCTTCAGATGTCGGATGTATAGCAGCATCCAATAATACACATTCAGTTGTAACCGCATCTGCCGTAATAGCAAAGAAATCCGGTCGAAAACCAAAGGAACGATATTGCACATGTCGTGCACCAAAATCTTCCGAAATTCGTTGTACCATTGCTCTATCCGTAAGCTGATTTACGACATTTTTCAAATAGCTATGCAATTCATTTTCGAGCTCATAACATTGTTCCTAAAATATATTCCATTAAATATTCTGACTTATTAATTAGAAAAAATTTGAAATGATTCAATTTAATCAAACTTAATCGAAATTAAAAATTTGAATATAAATAGCAGTATGAATGTTTTTACTTCCAATTTAATCAATAATAATATTTTTCAATAGTTTTTTTATTTTGATTACAGAAATTGCCTTCAACAAATTTCCGGCAACGATCTCCTTTTGCCCCTTTAAATCACTTTAGTATATGTCTTGAACAAATTTCCGGCAATCATCTTCTTTGCCTCTTTAATCACCTCAGAAAGTGCTTCAACAAATTTCCGGAAATCGTCACGTTTTTCAATAATTCGTCGATATATCCTTTCCGCAATATCACTCCTTGCTTTATCCATGCATCCTTTTACAATTTGTTGTTGCGATAGTGCAAGTGTAGAAATTTTCCTTCCTTGGCTACTTATACTTGGCCTATAAAGAAGCAAAAATTTACAATATTTTTTTTTTTTCCAAAGCAAAATTTGTCATAAATTCGTAATTTAATTCCCAATTGAAGCATTCTTTAAGTTAGCTTGAAAATATTGCTATCATATTTGTAATAATAATGATATTCAAGAAATTTTAACGACGAATTTAATTAATGAAACTGTTTTTAATTCCTGAATAAACAATAAGCTCCAAATTTAAAATTTAATTTCAGCATTCTCTTCTTTTTTGGCTCTTTAAAATTCTTCAAGTACTTAGTTTTTCATCTAGCATTTCAACAAATGTCACTTGATTTATGATCAAAAAAATTTGCCATTTTTAGGATTAATGCTTAATTTCAGGTCATGCAAAAAAATTGTAGTATTATTAGTTAATGAGTAATTAATTGCATGAAAAATTTCTTTAAATTAATCATAAATAGCATTGAAATATTTTATGAAAGCATTTTAATTATTAAATGCTTAAAGAAATTTGCATTCATACTTATCAGTTTTAAATTTATTATTATTTTATTCTAAGGACAATAATAATGACGATGATAATGATAATAATTAAAACAATATAATAGTAATAATAATTTTATCAAAATTGTTACCTATAAAAATTTAAACTTATTAAAAGTAATGAAAAATTTTGTTTGCTTCAATAAAAGTGATAATTAAAATAGCTTATCTTTGATTATTTAAAAATATCGGTTGACTGGTTTTCCTTGTAAATTGTTGTCGTGAACTGGAAGCTTCATTATTGGATAAATCAATTCGTTGTTGCTCTTTTATGCTTGATCCAACTGATCCTATATTTCCCATTATCAGTAATCGATCTTATCAATAATTTTTGATTCAATTATAAGTAATCCAGTCTGAAATTTCTATTTTCCATAATATTAATATTACAAACAAATAAAATAATCATTTTTTACTTTTTCTTCATACACAAATTTTTCCTCGTAATAATTATACTTTTCAATAATATAACGGATACAAATTGTAATAATTAATAAAATGAATAAATGAATGATAATAGAAATTATAGCTTTGAAAATTTTACCCTAATTACTGAAAAGTTACTGCCATTCCAAAATATCACTTCGGATTGTTTCTGTTTTTTTTTTTTTTTTTTTTTTTTTTTTTTTTTTGGTAAACCATTCATAATATTTGTAAAAAATAAATAAAAAAAAAATAATTTTGTAAACCGTTTTATTCATAGTTTGTAATAATAATTTCTGCCGTAATTTTATTTTTTCAACTTGTTATTATTAATTACCTCCTTGTTTATTTTATCTAATTTTTTCACTCATTAATAATTACAACTAATTAAAAATCATTGTTATAACATAGTAAATGACAATAATTTAATTAATGTTAAAATAGCAATTGAAGCAACAATCAGTTTGTGGTAAAATTTAAAAAAAAAAAAAAAAAAACAACGAAGAACAGAGAAGTATAACGGAAACAAATAGAATGAGCACATTTTCAGCTTGCAATTATCCTTCCCGTCTTTGTCGAAATTACCACCCAAAAGAGATTTATTGCGGGGGGGAAAAAAATAAGATAGGATGAATAAATAATTCAAAAGGAAATGATAAATAGCAAATAGCTAATCATATTTTAAAAAAATTTTCGCACCTTTTCATACTAAATTATAAAATGGTACGTAGAATTTGAATGATAAAATAAGTATTTAAATCATCTTTTGGAGTAAGATTTTCGAAAAAAATAAATAAATAAATAAATAAATAAAAGGAATTTGAAAACTTTACTATAAATGAGTAAAGAAGTAAACAAATGGATGAATGAATAAGTGGGCAAATAATAGAGCAAATTCAAAATAGCAAATAGCTAATCATATATTTTCAACTTACTTTTTCATATTAAATTAAAAATGATTCATCGTATTTGAAGGACAAAATAAGTGTTTAAATTATACTTCTTTTATAGTAGAATATTTTATTTTTGAAATAGAATCAAAATTTGAAAATTTTTGCTATTAATGAATGTAACAATTAAACAATTAGGCAAATAAATAAATGAATAAAATATGCATTCTACGATGAAATAAATAATTTGGGCAAAATAAATAAATGGGAAAAAGATACGTTAAGTGGGGAAATATTTCCAATTCATATTGAAGGCATCAGTATGCAAATTACAACTCCAAAATTGTCAAATTAAACGATGAGAAAAGACTATAAATTAGGCGACAAATTTCTCATTCTAAGAATTTTTCTTTAGTTTTGATCAAATTCTAAATCAAATTTCTTGCTTTGCGGAAAAGCATTAGTCAATCAGTCACTAAAAGGATAAAAATAATAATTTAAACTTAGTTAATTAACATTAAAATTTTGAATTGAAAAAAAATTATCAAAATAATAATGACGTTTAAATTTACGAAATCACCAATATTACAATTAAATTTTTCAGTTCATTTTGATAATTTATTTTATTAGCATTAAACGAAATAAATGAGCAATCTTAACGAGCATGAAATGATTTCACAAAATTCTTCGATCTTCAATCTTATTGAAATTTTTTACTTGAATAGATAAATTTCTTCTAGATCTTTTTATTATGATTGATAAAAACTTTTGCTAATTGACATCATTCAATTTTTATGGGTAAGTTTATGAGAAACCATTCAGGATATATCGTTTTCAATAAACATGCAAAATTTAATTAATGTAATGTTTATAAATTAATTTAATTTCAGCAGAAAAATCAAACCATTTGTTTATCAAAAATTTCGATGGGAAAAATTTTCAAAGTTCTCTAAAAAAAAAAAAAAAAGACAATTTGGAATTGATAAGAATAAATTTAACAGCAATGAATTCGTTTACAACAAATTATTGCAATTGAAATTACTTTTTACGAAGTGTAGAAAATCAATCATTTTCCCCTCTTACTATTCATCTAATTAGCAAAATTTTGCAAAAATCTTAATTTTAATTTCAGAAGATTTGATTAATTAAAAAATAAAATCTTCCCATAGATGTCTTTTCTTCTAATTAATGATTGACAACTTTTATTCAGCTCATGTCAGTTACATAAATTTATAATTAGTATAAAATGAAAAACTTTTTCGCTCGTCCATTATTGATGAATAATTACCATTTACTTAAATTTCAGATTTAACACTTTTTTTTTTTTGCATACAAAAGGACAACCAACATACTATTATTAAAATATTTCAGAGATGAAATAAAGTTTCGGATTAATCATGGCATTAAAAAAGACCTGGAGATGAAAGGTCAAATTAATCTCCTTACTGTATTTCAAACATCCTTTCAAGCTTTGTTCTTTTTGATAGCAATTTAAAAAATATTTCAGATTTGCAATTTGAACAATTTTAAACAAATGGTTATAAGAAAACGAATTGGTCGTTAAATTTATGCGAATTAATTCAGAAAACTGAAAAACAAATTTGCTAAAATTTGTTTCCCTTAAGCAAAATCATATTCTGTTATTAAAATAAGATTAAAAAAAACAGAAAATTGTTTTCAAGCATTTTATTTTTATTAAGAATGGCAATGGGTTAAGGAGAATTAATCGAAGTTTGTTAAAAATTTTATCACAATTTTCTTTTTTGATTCCATTGTAAAATTTTAACCAATTTATTGAAATACTGAATTTCATTTTTCTTGGAAAAAAAAAAATTGAAAATATAACGATTATAAAAGAAATAATTTCATACTAACAGATATTATTATTTGAAATAATTAATAGATAGGATTAAATGATAAAAAAAAAAAATAAGATTTTTAATGTATTGAAAAGAGTGGTGAAAAAAGAAAACAAATTATAAATGATGGAAATTTTTCAACATATTCTATTTTAGGCTCAATTTTTACATTTTTGTAAACTATTTCAATACTTTATTTCAAATTCAATTTTTGCATTTTTTAAAAATTTTCATTACAATTTATTTAAAATTTATTTTTATATTTTTCATAAATATTCATATTGCTATAAACTATAATTTAAATTTTTACAAATTTTCTCGCCATTTTATCATAAATTTGTTTTTTTTTTGAATTCTGTAATTTATTTCATAAAGAAGAAGGATTGTTTTTTTTTTTTCTTTCATTTAAAAAAAAAAAAAAAAAAAAAAAAAGAAGGACCTTTCATCATTGCTAATAGTTTTTACTTTAAACAACTTTCTTCCTAAAAAAAAAAAAAAAAAATCAAAAAAAGTTTTGATTGGTTTGAAATGAATCATAATCTTAACAAAAATATAAATTGCTTAAAATTTGACAACTACTAATTATTATAATAATTATCTTACGCTTCCTTTTTTTTTCTTTTCACTCATATTTATCATTACCATCAAAAAGGTAAAAAAATTTTATTGCGAAAAAAAAATTACAAAAATGATTCAAAATTACATAGAAATTACTTTTATAGCGAAAAAACGAAATTTTTAAATTTTATAATAAAATATTAAATGATAAAAATAGATCAAATTATGCCTCATTTAAAATGTTTTGTGATATTATTTCAAATTATTTCTTAGCAATAACTAATGATCATTAAAATCAAACAATTAATGAATTGTTTAAATTATATTCCTGTAAAGTAATAATTGTATAAACTAATATGGATAAAAGCAATTTATTTTACACAATTATTTTCATTTTTAAAAAATGAAAATTTTGCGGATAATTTGAATATTTTCTGGAACTATTAATAATATTTGCGTAATTTACATATTTTGATGTAAAATTATAAATAACTATTAGTACAAAAAGGATGGACAAATATAATATTAGCGAAAGTTATGCAATATTATCATCGTTATTGACAATGAAATGTTTTAAATAAAAAGAGGAGAAGTAAAAAAAGCAATAGTATAAAATGGAAGTACAAACAAGAAAGCAGTAATTTTTAATTTAATGAAATTTATTTATTGATTAATTCATCAACTTATAAAATATTATTTCATTTGATTTATTCATTGAATAACTTGGGGAAAGTAAAGCAAAAATAGATGAAATAAGATAAAACTGAAGTAATGTGACAAATAAATAATAAATTATTAATTTAATTAAATTCAATGATAAATTTCTAGATTTTGAAGAAGTTTAAAAAGTACAAGATGAAAGATTTGTCAATTGGGAAGTAAAGTGATCCATTAATTATCTCTTTTTCTCCCTCTTTCCTTCCATTCCTTCCAAATTAAAAAAAAAAAAAAAAAAATCAAGTCAATTGACAGCTGTTTTTTCAAACATAAGCAGGTAGCAAAAGGCAATTTAAAATATAGTAATTTTAATTAGTCATTCTTTTTAGCTTTTAAGCTATGACGTAAAAGTGAAGATGAACGCAAAAGAAAACTCAAAAAGAAAATTTTTTTTTTTTTTTCATCAACTTTAACAATGTATTAATAGCAATTGCATTAAAAAAAAAAAAAAAAAAAAAAAAAAAAAAAAAAAAAAAGAAAAAAACAAAAATTTAAATGAAAAATTTGAGAAAAAAAAAAAAAAAAAGAAATTCAAAAGTTTGAGTAGATATGAAAATAATACGAAATGATGAAATCATTTCAACGAATTATTTCAACAAATTGTAATAATAAATCCATTTGTAAGAAAATTAATTTGAATAACAATTTTTTTTTTTTTAATTTCAATGATAATTTATAAATTTAATAATATTATTTAAAAAACAAAAAGAAGGAAAAACTTTCAATTCTCTTCTATTGTTATCAGCAACAGAAGAATTAATGATTGACATGTAAACATATTGTTAGTGAAAATTTTATAAAATAACAAAGAATTCAAAGTATTTATGTGCTATATGATGAAATTAATGATTGACATAAGAATCGTAATAATATATAATATGATGATATTATGAAATTTATGATTAAAAAGAGCGAAAAATTATCGTTTAAAAAAATTTTCATAATATTATGAATATATTCATATTCGTAATATTATGAAAAATTTACATATTAATATTTCTATAAAATATTTCTACATATCTGTAAGTTAATTTTTTTATAATAATTTCCAAGCAGCTCATACATTAACTGTTTTTTTTTTTTTTTTTTTTTTTTCTTTTTTACATATTTGTATATATTTATCTGATCAAATAATTTATGAATTTTTTTAATTTATCAAAAGATATCATATCAACAAGAATGTAAATTAGAATAATGAATAATGGAAAGTAATGAATAATAAAAAAATATGATAAATATTAAGAATAAGAAAAAATTATCATTCTGTTTTTTTGTTTCTTTCATTGTTTTTTTACGAATTATTTGTTTAGCAAAATTTACGTTTCAATGAAAATTATTTCTTAATAGCATATGAAGAATTATTATTAGAATGGAGTAAAAGATTTGGGAACAAATGGCATCAATAAATTTTTTGAACAAAATTGAAAATATTGATAATGATAGTAGGAATGATGATGATGATAATGGCTAAGGATGATAGCGATGGTAGCAGGAATAATAATGATGATAGCAGCAGAGGTCATGACGATGACGATAATGACAGCGATGAGGGATGATGATAATGATGATGACGATGATGGTGATAGTGATGACGATGATGATGTTTCTACCTAAAAAATATCGAAATGTTGTTCAGAAAAAAAAAAATGTTACTTCTTTTAGGACTTTCTGAAAATTATTCAGATTTCATTTTGAAGTTCTATTTAAATTAAACTTCAAAAAATTTAAAATTACTTTAAGCAAACATTATAAAAATTTTACATGTGAAATATATTTATAAAAAAGTATAATTACAATGAAACAAATAGAATTGCAATAAAATGGTAGTTTAAAAAAAAAAAAAAAAAAAAAAAACTTGGGTTCGGACAAGATAAATAGAATGTGATAAAATCGGAATAAAAAATTTGGATACCTTTTTAAGGAAATGCAATTAAATCAAAGAAAATAATAGGAGAGAGAGAAAAGAGAAAAATTAGGTAAAAAATAAAAAAGAGGTAATTGTCATCATCATATATGTTTTCCCTCAAATAAGCCTGTCTGTATATACATATAACTATATGAGCATGAAAATTGCGTGTTCTTACCTGAGTTAAAATATTTTAATTAAAACATTTGAAAAAGCATTTCAAACACATCCGTTTTTATAATTTGTTTTGTTTAATTCAACGAAAAAAAAAAAGAAATTTTTTTCGTTGTTTCTTGTCAGTATCGTATTTTTAACGTTGCTTTTTCATTTCCTCTTTTTTTGATCTTTGCTTTTAATTTTTTTGCGTCAAACTTTATGTAATTAAACTATTCATTATTGTTTACATTACTATTATTATTATCACCATTATTATTATTATTATTATTATTATTATTATTATTATTATTATTATTATTATTATTATTATTATTATTATTATTATTATTATTATTATTATTATTATTATTATTATTATTATTATTATT
>JABVXV010000177.1:0-126839 GCA_013365325.1 Dipetalonema caudispina
ATAATAATAATAATAATAATAATAATAATAATAATAATAATAATAATAATAATAATAATAATAATAATAATAATAATAATAATAATAATAATAATAAATAATAATAATAATAATAATAATATTAATAATATTAATAATAACAATAATAATAATAATTTAGTGCAAAATCCTAAATGCTTTTATTATTGCGTCTCTCTCGCGATATTTTACGAACTATTACAGATTTCTTTATGATGATTTCTTAGAAAGAAAAATGTCGACGAAAGAGGAAAGGGCCAGCTGAACTATGAAATATCTGGGTAGAATATAATTGAATCATGTCGATACTCTCGAATGAACCGATGGCAATTTGAGGATAGAAAGGAGTTAAAGATTTTCTGAAAGCTTCTGAAAAGGAATATAATTCGATTAAGTGGATCGGAGCTTTACAGGAAAAGAATAATTTTTCTATGGTTTTTTCCATTATCTACCTATATCCATCCCAAATAATCTACAAGAAATCATAAAAATAGTATTTCAACATATTTCTGCGCTTCTATAATTTCCTTGGATTGTATCGTATGATTTTACTGTCATTTTCAAACTTTACAGTTACTGCTTCTGCAACCAGCTGCAAGGAATTTCACGCATTTGTCATTTCAAGATCTTTTAAAATTCATGCTGCAAATTAGGCTTAAACAGATATTTGCTAAAATCACAACATTTCGTCCTTGGTCGTGAAAAATTTCTGGCTAAACTGCCACAAAAACATTAGACAAACAACCAGAGAAAAGGGGGAAGCAAACAAATTCTTTTCTTGTGGTTGCTCCAAAAAGTTGAATTTTAAGCGAAGCTTTCTGAAAGCAGCCTAATGGGTTCAACAGCAGCCGGTGCTACTTATCAGGCCTACAATCAGCTGATCCGATCACCATCACTACATCTATCATATACAAAGTCGCAGCAACAAGGTGGTATTATTGAACAAGCTGAAAGTGGTAAGTCATTTACCTGTATATGCAAATTAATTTTAATCAATTGAATTTTAGTACAAAATGGTAGCAGTTTTCTGCCGTAAGACATCTTGGTAGACTAGAAAAAAGTGAAACACGAGGAGAAAAATATTAAGTTTGGAGGAATGAGATTAAAATGAAAGATAAAGCATGTTGAATTACTTTGAAAATTAAAATACGCACTTTGTGGATTCCTGCAAATGCCAACTTTGATCTCTCTAAAGTAATCAAAAAAAAAAAAAGAAAAAAATGATTTGTTTGTTAGTAGATAGTCAATATGTCACAAAACAAAAGGAAGTGACACGACTTCTGCCGTCCGTGGTATTTGTCACACTCTTACAATTTTTTGTTTAAATAATGGGAAAAAATCTTTTAGAGAAAAAATTAAGATTTTGGTTTGTATTTTTTAATATATTAGTATCAATAGATTAAAAA
Source organism: Dipetalonema caudispina (assembly GCA_013365325.1). Lineage (NCBI taxonomy): Eukaryota > Metazoa > Nematoda > Chromadorea > Rhabditida > Onchocercidae > Dipetalonema > Dipetalonema caudispina. The sequence goes on from JABVXV010000177.1 coordinate 1,425, forward strand.
CACAAAACTATCCTGGTAAAAAGGGAAAAGTATTCGATATTTAATAAATTTACAATTTCTGTAGTCAAAGACTTAAATTAATCGGCAAATTTGTTGAAACTATTTTGATCATCTCAAAGCTACTATAGTCTTCAGTTATCATATCTTGAAGAAATCAGTTGGAGTGCAAAGATAAATAACGTGGACAACAAAAATTACATTCTTAAAAGATCTTTGTAAAATTGGATTTAAATAACTTTGCATTCGTAAATTGCTCAACTAAGCAGATCGATATTAGAATTCGTAGATAGAAATTATATCCAAGAAAATTGGTTTAGAAAAAAAAAGCAAGTTTGAAGCATATCTTAGGACAAAACGTTTAAATATTTTGCTATAATTTCTACTTAAGTGCTTAGCCTCGTTTATAAGTCTTCATAGATTCATCCTTATTCTATGTTTCGTTGAAATTATTTCTTCCAAGCATTTCTAATGAATAGTTTGCAAGACTATGCAAAGAAGGCTTTTATTTGTAGTTAGGTAAAATTAACCTCAATATTTTGCCATTTTTTTAAAGACTTTTCGTGAAAAAACAGCCTGCATTGTTATCCATTCCAATTTGATATGGATTTTCAATCAACTTAGATTTGCTGAGCACATTTTGGAGTACCTTTTGAAAGTATCTTTTTACCTTTTCTTTACTTCATTAAAAATCCATGATATCATGCAAAATGCTTTGTATTCTCCACCGATTTTATTTTCGCTGTACAGTCAATGCAATCAGCATTTAGTGATGCGCTGATTACATTAATTAATTCATGTACCGCTTATCACAGGCACACTTGATCCGATCGATGGAATGTAAGTTCAGTAAATAAGACATGAGATCGTGATTTGAATAGCACAAAATTTACCCTTCCAGCCGAGGATTAAGATGAATGATATGTTAAAGTGCTATCAAGAAGGATAATCGGTAAGATGGCATTAACTATCCTGAATTATTATCATTAAAATAAAATTGCTCACTTGGTTAGTTAATTATTCTGGAATTATTCGCTTGATCATAAGTTATTACTGGACAGATCTTCCATTGCCTTTAAACTTTATTTTATCAATTCCTGAAAATAAATCAGTTCAAAATCATTACTCCAACCAAAATATACTTCCTGATCTATAAAATTTAATCTAAAATTATTCCAAATGTGTTTTCGAATTTTTTTGGCGAATTTTATCACATTTTTCAGCTTGCACTGTATTCATGCATGGCTGTTCGACAGAAAAACTTTCCAGAATTTCTCATTTCTCTATTTTAATAATTTAAGTGAATTTGAGCGTTTAGAAAAGTAAAACATCATTTTGAAAATTTTGGAATTTATTTGCAAACTATTCTAGTGAAATCCTAATTTAGGAACATGGGTTTTCTCAATCATATCTAAATTTTTTTTCGAAATTATGGGGAATTGTGTCATAAATATTGAAGAAACCAACATAAGTTGCATTCCGAAAGTATTATTAAAGATTTTTGCATATATGCTTCAAGTGATTTATGGAATTTATCTTAAAATGTGTGATAGATTAAAATAGCTCAGATGAGTTTTAAAAATATAGTATTTATGAAGCATTAGCTGAAAATTTCTTTCCTTTCCTTTCCATAAACAAAATTCGATTCAAATTGATATTTGCCAAATTTCAATCCAATTTCCAATTTTGTTTAGCAGAAATGCTTAACTTGCACCATTTTTCTTCGAAACTCCACTTTCTTACACCACATTTCAAACTTTTCCTGCCAAAAAGGTAAAATTTTGCTTCTTCGAACGAAAATCGTAGAAAGAATACAAAGCAAAGCGAAACATGATGCTTGTAAAAACATAATTAACTCAAATGAAGAACTATTAAGTCTTTCCGAATCTTAAGAAAAAAGGACTAAGTTTTTTTAAGATTTTAAAACACTTTCTATAATCAAAAGAAGTTTAAGCCCAATTACTAACATCAGTTTAAAATTTACTCTCTCGCATCACTATTAGCCATCTGCATATGCCAGAAGAAAATTATTTATTTAACTTCAGGATCTTATCAGAGCTAAGATCCAATTTATGAAATGAATTTAGGAGAAGTTTGATAGTCTATCGTTCATTAGTGCATTATAGCAACAGTAATTATACATATTTGAAAGTGAGTATCAAACAATTCAACAGCTCAGTAAGTTTCATCGATTGTACTTTTTAATCTAATTATCGAACATGAATGCTTCGCTGCTTTTCAGGCGTAAATTGAAGTGTTAAGTTCTAAAAAGCACTTCATATATTTTTGAAGTTTAAATCTTTTTTCGTTATTATTGCGAAAGCAAAGTTTCATTTTTTTTGCAATGCGTTTTGCTATTTATTTTTTTTTGAAATACATTTGAGGGATGAATCAACTGGAACAATGTCGGAAAAATCCACAAATGAGATTAGTGCTGTGAATTGATCGACAAAAAGAATAGCTTAGTTTTTCAGAAAATGTTTTCCTTTGAACGATTCTTCCTAATTTCAAAAGAAAAGATTCCGAAAATTTCGTAATTTTATTTGTTTCTGTCATAGTCTTTTGCTTGCAAAACTAAGGGAAAGTAAAAATTAGAAATAAAGAAAAAAATCAGTAAAACATAGTATTAAATGATATTTAAAGAAAAAAGGGATAATTAATAATAATTAATAAAATTTTGGAAAGAAATGTAAATTTAAGATTAAAGTTTATATTTCTTTTTAAAAATGTAAAACACAAAAAAAACTTTAAGTTTCAAGTTTATATTTCTTATTAACTCTTTAATATTGAACATATTGGAATCCAAGTGAATATCATTATTTCATTGGCTTCATTGAAACAGTAATAAAATTGACTAATCTAATATATCTGTGCGGATCATCTTGGAATTCATTCTTCGGCCTTCCGAATTTTGCCTTTTAAATTCATCAGAATATATGATCTCCTTTTGATTTCCGTATTCATCGGCTCATGATCTTCGTATCTTCCGTAATCCTTTGATATTACTGAATGCGCTTCTAATGCTTCTCTGTGTTTTCATGCAACATGCAGAATATTGCATCAAAAACTACGTCCCGTGAATTCGAAACGGATAGATATCACCTCTATATATCCTAATTTTACATTCAATTGAATTTTTATTGAATTTTTTATAAGATTTGAATAGATTTCATTTTTCTTTAACACACTTTTAATGCCTTTTCCCGCATTTAACCTTTACAAAGAGCCAAAAACCAAAAAGTCGAAGATAGCTCTGACTGAGATAAATTTTCTGATCTGTGTTGTTGTGAATTGATGTTTAGTACTATTGAAGTGACCGATAGCGTATAGGTAATACCAATGGAAATAATGAAGACGATGAAGTATTGAAATAAAAGTTCCATTATTTTTTTCTCTGTTTTGAAATTTTTTAGAAGTACACTTTCTTCATTTTATCAAGAGCAAATATTGCAAACCTTTCCCGAGTGGTTTTTCGATTTCAAAAGATTTTTTCGTAATTTGGGAGACAAATTTTGAAAATGGAATATTTGCTAATGTTTTTAACCATTTTAAGAAGGTTTTCCATTGAAATTGATTCAACATCCGAATTTTGAATATTAAAGAGGAAATATTAAAGTGCGAATGGGCCTATTAGTATGCCTTATGTGAGCCTAAGAAAAACTAATTGACAAAAATCCCAAAATGGGCTTCACTCTAAAAATTTATTGTCCAACATGAATTGAGGGTAAATGAAGAACAACGATTGGTTTTATATAAACAAACAATTAATTTAACAATTAAAAATTGAACAAAAAGTATACTTCACCAAAAAATTTCTTCGATTAAGGGAATTCACTAAGGGAATTCACATTTTTTTTTTTCCAATTAGTTAGAATTTATAAGTCCATTTTTTTAGCGAAAATAGAGCAATAAAATACTAAATTAATCAACTCATATTGTTAAAGTAAGCTGTACTTCTGACAGATAGACCATATTTTGGTCAATAAATGCCACAGTTGCAGAATAGTAATATCTGTGAGAAATATTCAACAAAAAAAACAGCAATTATTTAACCGATCGGTATTCACTTGGCCCTATCGAACATATTTGTCTCAACAGTATGACATGTAGCGTGATAATATGGTTATCATAGTTCAACATGCATTGATAATTTCTCCTTTCTATTCCATCCCTATAGTTAGCCTGAACAATGCATTACTGCTTTATTATTAAATGAGTTTTCAGTCTAGGCATTACTGCGCCGATTGAGTTATTAACATAACCAACCCATTGACGACTATCATTATTATCGATATTGACGTTGTACTACTATCATTATGATTGTTGCTGTTGTTGCTGGTGGAGATGTTGAAGGTAGAGAACGACGATGATGATGATGATAATGATGATGACGATGATGATGATGATGATGATGATGATGATGATGATGATGATGATGATGATGGTAGGGTTTGAAGTCTGCCTGAGGCAGGATAAGTCTGCAGCACAGTGGATTTGCTCTGATGGGAACAACTAATGCAGCGTTGTCTTTGCGCCGTTTCACACAAACATCATTTAACTTCCGATTTAACTCAGCTCTACCTCCACCGGTACCTGTTGTATCCCCACCGTTAACCCCAATTTCACGCAAGTCCAGTCTCAGCAGCAGTGGTTAGTAACTCTCCTGTTTTCAGTTATTGAGAAAGATTATCATATTTTTTATCACCGTAGTTGTGTCACCATTTCTCACGATCTTTACAACTTCGTTAGTGGAAGTGAAAATACAAACTTTCATCCTAGGTTGGCCTCGAAGTGAATCTATCAATTTTAAAGTTACTAACATTAAGTTGCTATTTTAGTTTTTAAGCTTATTATTTTTTTCAATAAACTACAACATGAATAAGTTTGTGTTTTCAAATTTACAACTATCATTCAAATCTCAAATTTTCCTTTTTTAATTATACATTAGATTTCTATGAGTAACCGTCTACATTACATTATCTTCTTGGAATATATTTCCTTGAGTTTCAAATTTTCTATAATCGATTTTCTTTTTCTTTCTTCACTTCAAACTTTCTCGTATTATTTTTAAAGAGCAATTTTTTCCTTATGAATGTGACACAATATTGATATTGTCACAGTTATCATGTCATCTCAGTAGACAAAATTAGAAGAAGTTTAAAGAGAACATGTTGTTGCTGTGTTTTTGTAAATTGTAAAGATCGATGAGAATTTTGCTATCTGCAGGAAGATCAGCTTCTTTTGCAGTGAAAAAAAAAAGTGAAGTGAAAAGGTAAATTCACTCCTTACTATCATCTGCAGAACATTTATCACTGTGGGAGGGATTAATGGGAGGCTAAATTAAGTTCAATACGAAGTTCCTAACATTCTGCTTGTGTTCAGCATCGAGAATTACGAGCGGAAGATGAGTGTAGTATGGCATTAAGCAATGTGTGGAATTCTCGATCAGAACTTCGGACTTCTTGTTCTTCTTGATCCATTCTATCTAAGATTAAACCGTAGGAGTGATTCAATTGGGAATTGAATTCAATATATTTCAAAAGAGACAAATTCAATTCTTTCAAGAGTGGTTTTGAAAAGTAAATCCTAAGGAACAATTCTACTTATCAGCAAAAAAAATTAAATGATTTGAAATAGAATTATTAAATCAAAAAGATCGGAGATTAGTCTCCTCTTTAACAATTAAAAATCTGCGTAAATCATGAAGCGATTAGAGAGGAGTTTGCTCAAATTTTACACCATTATCGAACAAATAACGTAAATGATTTCTCAACTGCTATCACATGATACAGTGCTCGGATGAAGCAAGCTTACATCTTCCAACGATACATTAAAAATATATTGCAATTTTTTCTATATAGGTTATTTCTTCATTCCTCTTCAGTTTAACAAAATTTTATAGCTCGGATTTCATCTATTCATTCCAATAACTGGCCAGATTGGAGACATTCTAAAAATGAAAAACAAGAAGTTTAAATGTTCATCATAGCAAAAATCTCGTTGAATAACGTCGATACTTGGCTATACTTTTACAATTTCTCTAACTAGACTAGGTACAACTTTGATTCACCATTTTCTGGAACGGAGAATTTTAACGGATAGTAGAATGGAGTATTTCTGGAAGAGATGTTCAATTGCACTACCGACAGTTTGCATTTCCTAGGTCAACTGGAAAATATGAATAAACAGAATAATAAGTGTTATTGAACAGCTGATACTTCTACTGCTGCTGCTACTGCTGCTGAATGTTTCACATTATCAAGGTTGAAAACTATAACTATGAAGAATTATAGGATGTAAGAATGTCAGAGCATGTTAAATTTTTTTTCGGAAACATATTTTTTGTTGATAAATTTTTGGTGAGAAAACAAATTTATATTGTTGCCTAAGCGAAACACAACACAACAACAATTGATTGATACCTCACATAGTTACATACGATTTTTTAATAGATCGAGAAGTAAAAGCACTTTTGCTAGCAAAATTGTTTGGTTTTTTTTTTTTTTTCTGTTGGAATTCTCTGAAACTAGCAGAAGTTCTCAAAAAGAAATTACTTAGAATCTTCAATGGAATACATGGAAAACAATTATAAATAATCAAAAGCAACTTTTTTTTGTCATAACATGATATCCGATGCTGCATTAAAATAGAATAAAGATTTTATTTTGTAGAATTTCCAAGAACTTTATTCTGCTTATTTTCTACTACAGAAATGGAAATGTAAGTAAGCATCATTGTTGCACAGGACGAAATCTATTACTGGAAAGGTAGAATGATTAAAATCTTGAAATAATATTACATACATTTTGCACACCAATCCATTACTTTTATGAAACAGTAATTTTTTTTTTTTTTTTTTTTTTTGATCTGAGTGCTTCCTCTTCATAAAAATAATTCGGCATAAAATTCTTCCTCTGTTACTTATTAGCCATTTGAAAAAGGAATATTACTTCAAAATATTGAATAAATTGACATCTGTTTGAAATGCTTTGTTACAACTCTCAAAGGATTTCTGATTTTCTGGTCCGCTGCTTTTATCTCATAATTTTTAAAGGCAGCAATTTATTGAAGTATGTATAACAGCAAATTAAAAACTAAATAACAGTAATAACTGTAGCATGGCATCGATTCTGTTTTCTAACATCTGATGGGATTTCTCGATCGTTGAGTTCATTTTTTTTCCGAATTTCAGCTTTCCCATCTTCAAACAGCATTATTAGTCGTTAAAATATCGAAACACAAAGAACCTAAAAAATTCTCCGTTTTATTTCTTTCCCATTTCATTATTTCATTATCCGATCATTTCGACATTTTAAGTTCCTTTGTATATCTATCCGTTTTCCTTCAATTCAAGTATTTTATCTGATTTAAATGAAAACGCAAATAGAATATGTTGGGACTATCAAGGTTTGAAGACTGTTGCAAAGCTGTGCCTGATTTTTAATGATAAATTTTAGTGCTAGAAAACGATCACTGTCTCAGAAAGCTGTTATGAATTAAAAGTATTATAAGCAAACATTTATGCAAATTGATTATTTGATAAAAGGTTTAGTAATGTCGTTATAAATTTCAATAAATGTTATTCTTGCACTGATAGACTATGAAAAGAAAATGTATTAATAGCTTAACTATGAATGCATGAATTAGTTTTATTCTATGAAATTTATCAGTAATTCAAATTTGAAGAAGAATAAAAAGAAACAATATTCATTTAAATATCCATAGATTCGTTTGAGTCTATTTGAAGCTACTTTTGAACATCAGGATCAAGAGGATTCATCCAATGTGTTTCTGAAAGATGACATGACTGATCGGTTATTGATATGATCTCTAAAAAAGTAAAACATCCTCTATTTATTTGCATACAACAGTTGGCATGGTACAGAGTGCTATAAATTTTTGACATTTTAAAATTTTCAAGATATTGTTGCTTCATAGCATTAAACAAATTGAAATTCAAATATAGCTTTAGCAAGTTGTTATGTTCCGTCATCGAACATGATGATGCATCGTTGCTTAAAACATTTTGCCCCTGTAACAATCGTTATTCAGTGCAACGTAATTAATTATATTTTCGAAGGATGGGCAGTACAGGTGCTTGGTGCAAATGACTCTTATATTTGTATGAATACATTGTAAAACAGATTAAATTTCACCAACACAACTATTTCTGAAAGACATAGTAAACAAATTGTTGAAGTTCCTGCTTAGTTGCTGGAAATTGCATGCGTGCATGCAAATCCGAATTGCGCCTTGCTACTATTTCCATCCTTTTGTACGGGCAAATAAGTGCATGTGCGAACTAACAAGTAATTTTACAGATTTCCTTTAGTTGTAAATAATAAATATTCTTATTAAATCAAGTTTTGATTAAATTTCAAGTTTTTCTTATCAGTATTTTAGTTGAGAAATTCATTCATATATTCAACGTACATACATTTCAGAAACCTTAATGTGGATTACGTAGAAGTATACATTTCTTGAGTACCATTGAAATATGCAACTTGTGATTGCTTGATCTGACAAGTTTGTTTAATGGGTGGCGAATTATTTATGAGAAGGGTTCAGTTTACCCTTATGTTATTCCAGTATTGACTAATTATTTGCATATAATTTTTATCTCATAATCCCTTCAACTCCCATATCATTTATCGCTCTTTCTTGCTTTCAGACAGTTCCTTGAATTATTTGAAAGCTTATGTATGCTCCGATTTTCTCTCTAATGAAAGCATAGAACAAGAGGAATATTAATATTTGCATAAATTTCCCTTGAGGAATTACCATAAAATTGGTGGTTATTGAGAAAGCAGTAACTGTAAGTTATTATAGTTCAAATAATCAAAAAAATCAAAAGAGTTTAATTTTGTCAGTTAAAGTATAAATTTGCTTCACAAACAATGACTTGTTAGATGCTTCGATGAAATTGATGTTTGGAGTCAGCTGACAGCATTACATTCGGTGATGCGATTGATATGAAGCTTTACATATTAAATCTTAGGTAATGTCATCAAATATAACCTTATTATAGGATGATGACAATCGAAACTTAAAATAGCTCAGCGCAAGAAGCATTGGACAATTGTATTATCAACAGCAAGCAATAAGTAGTAGCAGAATAGATTTGAAGTAATAAAATGGATTTCATCGGAGCATAACTATAAGTTTCTAATGATTATAATAATTTGTTTTGCTTCGATTTAACGTCTAATATAATATATTTCTTAAGAGTCGTTCCGGAAATGTGATAGGAAATGATTCATAATTTAAACGAAGTAAACAACACTTGGGAATATATCTAATTTTTGCTTTCTACTGCAAAAATTTGTAATATACTACAATTTGACATTTTGCGTAACAAATTATCGTCGTTAAATGATTTGGGATAATAATAAACATCACAACAGCCAAATGTTGAGCAAATGACTGATGGATTATTGTACTTGTTTAAACAAAACAAAATTGTAATTATGATTTCGAATATTATGTTACCATTTCATCGATCGTTTGTTATCCTTTAGCTGATGAATGTCGGAAATCAGGGGTAAAAAATAGAACTAAAGGGAATATGATAGAATCTCGAAGATTTATTTCAACACCAAGTGATAAAGATAATGTAGTTATGGCTGATCAGTACTTCATTTATTTATTTTTGATCAGTTTATTTTCCTCCAAAAATTCATCTTATTTTTAATATGCAATTTGAACTGGTGATAAATTCAGGTTTTCGGTTTGAAAGAAACATATTATCAAAGATTGAGAAAATAATATTAGCATAAACGAAGTTGAAGGATTTAATACCTGATCAGTTTTGATAACAATCTGCAATTTTCAAAAATTCTAGCTTGAAGAATAGTTAACTAATCGGCACTCAAATTTTTATCACTATTTATTTCTAAATGCTTGAGGAATGTTCCCAGAAATGCTAAAAATGACATTCAAAAGTTTAAGGTTTAAATGAAAGAATATTTGGTCCAAAACCTGAAGGCGTAGTCATGAAGCTAAAAAGCTTTAATCATGAAGTAACAATCTAAATCGGAAATCGGCTTCCATCTGATGATTTCAGGATTAAAATATAACATAGCTTTATTTGATTTATTAAAATAAAACATTGCTTTGTAACAAGATTTTTTAAAAACTGACAAGTATATTGGAAAATTTTAGAGACAATTGGCAAGGTGAAATGGGATGAGTATCCTCTGAGGAAAGGTGGCAGTAATTCAATATGTTCTAACGAACAATCTCCACCTGAATCGCTCCCAAAACGAATTATCAAGGTCTTATGTTTTCTTTTTCCTTGAAATTATTTACATCAGCAGAAAATAGTTTTCCAAAGATGGATAATGTAATGATGTAATTCAGAATCGCAACAAAACGTTGAATTATGCTTTAAGCTAAGTTGCTTGTTCGACGAGCTTAAAGTATTGCAGCAATTAAATAGTCGCACACTTATCTTGATAGTTACTAAATTTGGATAAGTTTTAGCTGATAAAAATTCTTATACCTCATGTTGGTCTCATCATCTTATTACTAACATATATCGCAATCGGTGCTTCAGTTTTCATTTGGTTAGAAGCCGACAACGAACTGCAGGTATGACAATATGACAAAATTATTGAACTCTTGCGTTCACATTTCATCTCTTTAGTTATTCTGCTATATCTTTCAATCCAAGAAATACAGAATGCAGGAAGCATTCTGAGTCATGACATCATTGTTTAATTCAGTACTAAAAAAAGACTCAGGAATAATATCATTTATAGAATCGTCGATCGAAGTTGCAAAAAGTGTTGAAACTATACAGTATGATTATCAATGAAACTTTCAACATTTGTATGCCTGAACTTACAGGCAATACTACACGATCATCGGTATGTAACCTACAAGTAGACTATATAGGTAAAATGCATCTTATTCATTATAAAATGATTTGAAATTCTCTGAACAAGCACATACCTAAACTTGGATATATCAAATCATGCATATATGACAATTGGCATTGAAGAGATAATTATTTTCATTTTCAACGAAATGCAGGATTTTCTTAAATACTTTCTGATTATTTATACTAGAAAAGTGGGAATGATGATGAGACAAATTCTAAATTGATTGAAATGGAAAGAGGCATAGCAGTTCGAGGTATCCTTGGATAAAGGAAAGTTAAGAGAAGAGAAATAATGATGTAAGAGAAAAATTTGTTTTCATCAGTACAACGTAAAATTCAGTTAGTTTTTTATTGATGATTTAAATGGCACAAAAATATTTGGGACCAAAAAAGTGTTCATGTAAAGTGTTAACTACAGTCGCAATTCGATATTCTGAAATTATAGGTCGAGAGACGTATACGTCCATTGTTATCAGTTTTATCAAGTACGCACGAATATGACGATCGTTTCACGTTGAATAGTCAACTATGGACTGATTCTGAAGAAGAACTTGTTACGCGATGGTCGTTTGCTGCTTCTGCATTATACGCTTTAACCGTCATTACATCTACTGGTTCGTTAGATTTGCGATATTTTTTCTCTGAATCCAAGTCCAAAGTATATTCATAAAAGTGACACCATAACAATAGCTATTTAGGTCTTTACTTTTCAGGATATGATCATGTAACACCGAGTACTAATCCTGGACGATTATTCACGGTATTTTTCGGCCTCGTTGGTATACCTCTGATGTTCATTACTGCCGCTGATATTGGTAAATTTCTGTCAGAAATTGTAATACGATCATACAGCAAATTGTTAGAACTGATTGAATGGATTGGTTCCATAATAGATGCCATTCGTGACTGCGTCAGGGATGATGAAGATTCTATCGATTCCAGGTCAGAATTGTTTTATCTTCCACTTTCAAGCCTTATACTACAAAATATGAAATTGATCACAGTAACATTTGCTGTAGTCTGTTTTCGGATACTTTCTACGGCATATTTTGCAATAATCGTTCTTGATATCACTAAAATTGTAGAAAAAGACGAGCAGCTCGACCGCAGAGTGTGTTGGGTGATGACGAGGATGACGAAGGACGTGTGCAACTTCCTATCGCTTCATACTTCGGATTGATCATTGGGTACTGTGCCATTGGGAGTATGCTTTTCAATACTTTTGAAAAGGGACCTGTATGGTAAGTATGAATGTTTCATTTATGTGAAAGAAAAATGAATAAATACATGTTACTATCGTATCACAATTGTAACGGCCAAATATCATCATCACATGAAAAAGTGAAATCGTTGAAATAATGTAAAGAAATTAAATTAGTCAAAATACACTAATAATCTTTTCTAAAGATACATAAACAACCAGTAAAAATGATTAACACAAAAATACATATCGAATTTGCAGAAGAATTAAGGTTTAAATAACTCTTCATTAATTATTTCATTAGAAAAATTTGAACCGATATCACGAATTGAAGATTCTTTTAAGTCATTTTACAGGTCTTTTATGCACGGTGTGTTTTTCTCGTTCAATACTATCACGACAATTGGTCTCGGGAATATTCATGTTAGGAATCAGTTCTATTTGGCTGTTAGTTATCTCACATTTTTATAGAAATGAACTTCCTATCATTACAACTTCTGAAATATAATTGAAGACCTTTTTCACTTTTTTATGGAATTAAATAACTGAAAATGGATAATCGATTAACTTGTTGATTTGTTTTTGCTGTAAAACTTGAATGATATTAAGGAATGGTTGCCACAATAAGATACACTAAAATGCTTTTTAAAGTGTTTTTTGTCTTAAATTTATAAAATGAAAATTAGAACTTTTCTTTTTTTGCTTTAAAGGACGATATTTTATTCCGTATCATTTATTCAACTGAATACATATTTGATGAGCAATTCTTACAGTTAGTGATTGCTTATGTGATAATTGGTTTGGCTGTGATAACAGCATCGTTAGATTTATGCAGCTCAACGCTCAAACGAACATTCACCAAATTACATTATTTCGGTCGAAAGATTCGTGGAGCACGTCGTGGTTTTGCAAATGTTAGCGATGATATTCGTGAAGCTATGAGGATTATCGCAGCTCTCAAAAAGACAAGGTGTTAACTCTTATCAAATCATTTGAATGCCATTGATTGATATCTCGTTTTATTTGATATTTTACAATTTATTGATTTGATAAAAGACTAACTAATTAGGTTATAAACCATAACAGAATCTGACTCAATTTTAGAAATATGGGAAGATGATGAACAAGAAAAAAAACTGATAATGATAAATGATGCTCACCACTTGGGAATTATTGATTATAATAATCTATATATGATTAGTAGCACATCTTATATGATCACAAGATTTCTTTCTCGTTTGTCTTAGCATGAAAAGCCCAATAGATATTTCGGATTGGGTTTGACACCGCTCCGTTCGTAAACAATTCGGAACTGAGCAATTACTGAAATATTTTCCAAATATACAAATATATATGAAATAAGAGACGAAAAAAAGGTAAAAGGAAATGAGAGATTGAATTTTGGTATAGTATAATTTCTTGATTATTTAATTTCCAGACCTAAATGAAGATTTAAGAGTTCGAGTAAAGAAATGTTAACTATGAAATTTTGCTTACGGTATTGATTGCAGGCCAAGCAAAGAACGTATAACGCTAGAAGATTTGAAACGATTCCTGGAAGTTCAAGAACATCTCATCAGGCAACCCTATGTTCCATACAATGTCCACATATTCCGGTGGATCGAAGATGCTGTATGTTCCATATAGTAATTATTCTTACAATTTTTTAACCCAAAATCCCATTGATATTTAAAAGAATAATCAATAACTGAGATCATTCAGGATTGTTCCGGATATCTGAAGTAAATCTAGCTTACATATCTTTTAACATTATTTATCAGTGAATTCCCTAATTTATCTCTCACTTACAGTATGCACAATATTTTGACGAAGGATCAATGAACGAAAAGGAAAAGAATTCAACAGCTGATCCAATACTGTTTTTTTAATAAAATCTACGTTAGCTATTTGCTCAACGTTATCGTCTTTCCAAAATCTTTCCATTGTCGGCATTGTCAGTAGTACTATCGCTATCATGAATATTATTATCAGTATTGTTTTTATCAAGATCCTTGTCACCATTAACATATTCATGTTCTTCTGCATAACTATAACGACAACATCCCTCCCCATCACTTGCCACGCTTTGAACTTTACTTCCTGTGAAGTAAAGTTCAAAATTCATTATTGCCGTTACTCGTGCGTTCCATTGCGACACCTCACCTTATTCAAAAAACATACCTCAAAAATTCAAATGTTTGTATGTATCTGCTGATAATACAGATGCTGTATTAATGATTTATAGTTTGAATTGGTCGACATGAGTAATATATTTCCACTAATATCAAATTTTATGAAATGCACGGATTTGAAAAATAATGCTTCCTTACATCCGACGACTGTCATTTAGGACCCACTTCCACCGTCAAAATTCCATGAAAACCCCACGCTTTTCTAAATTTTTTGTAAAGAACAAAAGCAGGATACAAGACAGTAATGTCATTTTGGAAAATGTCGTTATGCAATTTGTTTTTTAATTTAAATCATGAGTGGACTGATGCAGACCCACAGAAATTCGTGCGTTACTACACTTCTTTCTTCCGACATTTATCTTGATTTTAATTTATTCGGAGGAACCCTTTAATGACCCCACCAAATTACAGTGGTTTTTTTCAAAGTTCAGAAAACAGTTTGTAGATGCAGCATTTCAAGAAAAGTTCATGAAATGGGACGCACAAGTGTATATAGTATGATTAACTGATGTTTCATAATTATGTAATCATGTGTATGAACATTCTTTTCATTTTATTGGAATAAGCATGTTTTGAATCTTACCAAACTCAGCGTATAGCATTTGCTTACGTCACATCGACCTAAGAATAACTCGCTTCAACCATTACGGAAATACAAATTATTACGCTATAAGCTCAAATTACAAGTTAAAAAGAGTAACAAATATATAGAAGCTGCACTGCTTAGTGTGTAACAAGGGCTCTATAATCACCGGCACCGTTACCAGCTACATCAGCAATAATCTTAAATTACATGATTTTGTGCTTCATAACACAGAGGCTTATACCATCACAACATCAGATGTATGTAAAACCATCACAAAAATAAAAATTGTGCGAAAATCTGCAAACAGTACCGAGTAGAACATTTTTACATAACAGTTTTGCAAAGCTTTCAGTAAAAAATTTGCAAAAAATACAATGAAGAAATGAATTATATTGCAACCGTCTAGAATCCAGAATTCATTAAAGAACTAAGCCAACGTGAACTGTGAGCAAAAAAAAGTCATTATAATATTAGGTAATACGCCTATATTAATATGAAACTGTTGTGTAAATAGTGAAAAGTGCTGGACTGGATAGGTAAAAAAATGCGATTCTTTTGGTTTCCGCCATTGCTAATAGTTCAAAAACTAAAATCTAATTCGTCATTCTAACCTGTTACAAATAAAACATGCAAAGCAGAATTCAGCAATATATTATGCATGTTACAGTCAATAAACACGCAACAACAAAGAATTATGAAGCGATTCCAACATTCTTAAAGATAAATTCTTCACTATCTTAAACACTTGAACCTACCGCTGCTAAATTATAATATTGACGGATAGGCAAGTGAAATTTCATTCCAAAGAGTCCCATCAAATCGGTTGAATAAAAATGCAAATAATACCTAAATATCATCTTGAAAGACAAAAATGAGATTAAAAAAGCCAGCATATCAAAAAACAAAACAAACAATACATCTGCTATTTCACCGATCTTAACGGGAAAAATAAACCCCGATATACTAAATAAGTTCAAATACATGCGTCGTTCCTTGACTATTCGCTGCCACAACAATATTCGAATTCTAAAACATTTTTCGGTAAGTTATTGCTTTCTGTATCGAAATCCGAGCGTCAGCTTCAAGATCAATCGAAGATGAATTTCGGTTCAAATATTAATATAATATAATTTCATGACAAATATATACCTTTTTCCAACTAACAGCAGATACAAAATCTGAAGAAGAATCAGTTGCCAGCAGTGCCGAACGAGTACTATCTGCGCGACCAAAATCATAACACATTAACGGGTCGCACAAACCCTTATGATACAGATAGAGATGATTATTTTCCGATCCTGCAGTAGCTTTTTTAATAGCTTCAATGAAACCAAATGGAATTCGTAAGGTCTCATCAAATCCACGGTTCTCATTTCCAGCCTATCTAAAAAAATTACCATTTCCATTTCAATTTCATATTTCCAACTTACCACATACAATGTGATTGCCATCGGTTGCCAAACCCACAAAATTCCTTTCATTTTGATGACCTTTCATTGTACGTATACATTTTCCGCTACTCACGTCCCACAACCGGAGATTACTATCGGTAGACCTGTAGTACATACAAAAATTTGGAAGTTAAAATTTTTCTTTTATGGGATGAATTTTTAAATTAAAGTTCAGGAATGAATGAAACGCATAAATTGATAACATCTTCATGGATACAGTGCTTCGAATGCAGAGACTAATTCATATGATCAAAAGACCAAAAAGAAGCGAGACAAAAGCTAACGCTGAGACGACTTCATTTTCGGTACAATACTTGACGTACGATACTGCTTTTCGATGACCGCGAAAAACATTAACTGGTTCTAGTGGTCTTCGGATATCGTACAAATGAATGCAGTGATCTACGATGTATTGAAATTTTGTATAAAATTCTCGACGCTGTTAAATTTTATATAGATTACAAAGTCTATAGCAACTGGAACTAAACGCCATTACTGCGATAAAACCAATATAGAACAAACAAATGTGCTCAAACGTTATAAACTACGTTCACAACCTCATTATTTGGTGACTTTAAAAAATAAATCTGCAAATTTTAAGAAAAAACAGCCATTACCAGCAGAACCAAAAACAAGATAGTTTCGCTGCGTTGGACTAAAACAAACACAACACACATTGACCTTAGCATCAATTGTTGCCACTGAACGATCCACACCAATTGACCAAAGTTTCACCTATTACATGTTCATAAAATCCGACTGATTATTCTTTCAAAGAACATTGGAATTATGAAGATTAGCAAGATAATGACGAATTAGTTTTTCACTTTTACTCCTTGAGAAAACACTTTGCATTATATCAGATGGTAGTTACCTTAATAAAAAAGTATTCAGAGAACTTCAGTTCATAAGCATATAATGACCTTTAAAACTCACTCTGGCGTCATCAGATCCAGAAGCCATCAAATGCGGATCAACACTGTTGAAGACCACAGTCCAACATCGCTTCTCGTGTTCATAAAAAGTAATATTTCAAGATAATTTTAGAAAGAATGATATTAAAACTTATCTCTTACAAAATTTCGAACAGAATTGTGACCGAAATGGGTAAAATTACAATTACCTCACTAAGATACTTCTAAAAAAGGTAATATTCTATAATTTAGCTTCAGCAGTTAAACTTTTGCCAATTACAGGAAAAGACATGGAATATATTTCAACCGGAAACAGACCTGATAACGTCTAATTGATCTTGCAAGTGAGGTATCCCAAAGTTGTACTGTTCCATCGTAATCACTACTTGCAAGAGTGCTTTTGCAATATGGATTCCATGACACATTACTGCAAACAGATTACAGTTCTTTAAATTCCTTCAAATAAATTGATACTAAGAACTACTGGTGCAAAAATACAGAGGAACTAGAAAAATTTAATGACCTGATTTTGGATGTACATTGAAGTTGCGTAATAGGATAGTGCAAAGTATCCGTGTTTTCGATAACTGATTGAAATTCATATACTTTTATACGTTTGGCAACTCCCGCTAGGATGAAAAATTCACCATCTTTATCGAACTCAATGCTGAAGAAATTTTTCTTTTTTTTGGTTCCTAGTATCAGTACTCTCATGAAGTTTTGAACTATTCATTTACAGTAACATAAACATAGTTTTTACTAATAATATACTCCGCTCAGAATATTTCCAAAGGAAAAGTATTAATGCTTCAGCAATTTTGCAGGAAATATTCATATCATCTTATCTTTCCACTTTCTACAGTGAACTTCATTTAAATTAAAAGGAATATTATCTTCTTCGCAGCATTATTTTACCAGTCCGGTTTAAAAGATATTGAGTTGTGGAGGATCAACAACTTCTGTTAGGCTAGATAAAAAGTGTGGAGAATCAATAACTTTTGTTAGGCTAGATAAAAATAAATTAGGACAGACTGCTAACAATTCAATGCATGAATACTACAAGGAATACTCACAAATGATAAATGCATTACCTCGAAACAATAGATAACGCAGCTGTTGCATCTGCTACATTATAATTTAAAGATGCCAAACGTCGAAAACTACCATATTGCGACATACCATGTAATACTTGCGAAAAATCATCAAGAGTGTCGCAACAAGGACTCAATGAGTCATCCGCAATACTCCTAGATTCTACAAAAAAAGAAGGAAGTATATAAATATGAGAAACCTATTTTTTCGGAAGTTAAGTAAGATCGATGAGAACAATGGATCGGAATTACTAAGTCTAGGAATGAAAAGTAAATAGAAAAGGTTGGAAGAATGATATTATAAAGGTGATTTGTTATACATGGAAGTTGCATTGCATTCACGCAAATTTACTTCTGTTAGTAAACGATACATATGGAAATGCTTTTTTTAGTACTAAGGATAAAAAGATAAAATCTTTTCATTCAATCCCAGTTCCCAGGAAATTTCCAGACTTCAATGTATCTTAAAAGATACACTCTTTGCTATAACACAGGCACTAATATTGATGATGAAGTAGTTCGAAGTCTAGACTGGCAGAGAGATTTGATTTTCTTAATAAGCACGGCCGTCATTATCGCTTTGCTTTGAGCCGTATAAAAGAAAAGATAAAGCTTACCTGTGTTATTTAAACGTCTACTGAAGTAAGCTTGCTCTAGACCGGCCATATGTTGTTGAAGACGACTACGATATTTTCCTATTTCATCAGCGTCATCATCATCATCATCATCAAACCTTACTTTTTTCAAAGCCGATGCAGACTGTATTACTTGTGAACCACTGGCATCTGGCACCATTCGTTGTGAATGTGTGCCAACGTTGCTGCCCGGTTCGTCTTTCATCAGCGCCTGGATAATGAACAATGATGAGTAAATGAAATATATAAATACATATATATAGAGAGAAGAAGACAAATACTGAATTGCTGAATATTCATTCTATTCTAATTCAAAAACATGAATTCAAGTATGCGTTCTAAACTAAGACGACTAAGTTCCGGATATAAAATTGCACTACACATCGGATGCCTTTTTAGCAACTTCGTCAGTTCGGAAAGAATAATGAAACAAAAACTAACAACAACAAAAAGTGCAAAAACAGGGGTAGCAGAAAGTGGCTACTAACTAACGACGGTGGAAAATAAAAAGCAAAGAAATTACATGATCGCCAGAAAAAACAGCAGAAAGCCTATCTAATATAATAGTCCTTTAGTTATATTTAAAACCATTCATCCATAACTAGGGTCTCACCCTTAATATTTGGAAATCTTTTTTCTTAAGGTCTGAATAGAGACAACCGTCTGAAGATGAAAAAAGGATAGATAAACTGCCCGCACCTCATGGATGAATTTATAGCTGAAACAGAATTTATTTGGAAACTTTTTCCAATGTTTTCCTGGGTACAGTCTTGCTCAAACACGAAATAATGAATAACATAAAAATAGATTTATAGGAAAAATAAATAAAATTGTTTCTAACTACTTCTCTTCATAACCTGGCAAAAATGAATAGTCAGATAGAAATATTAAAACTGAAATCAAGCATATATATATATAATAGTAACAATGAATCATACAAAACAAGAAGTACTGGTAAACGAAAAAATTTTGTAAAAAGTGAGTCATCTAGTCATTCTTGTAAATCCAAGAGTATAAAAGTGTGACTAAATCACTGATCAACTCTAGAGATCTAATTCTTTTAGTTCCTCACTGTAATATTAGAGTCAGTTACCATGGTAATTAAAACACTAAGTAACAAGTCTTTCAGTAGTGCGTCAATATACAGGGTAAATTCCATCACTAGGATCTTGGAAGTGGCTTAACTT
Source organism: Dipetalonema caudispina (assembly GCA_013365325.1). Classification (NCBI taxonomy): domain Eukaryota; kingdom Metazoa; phylum Nematoda; class Chromadorea; order Rhabditida; family Onchocercidae; genus Dipetalonema; species Dipetalonema caudispina. The sequence continues at coordinate 21,561 of JABVXV010000177.1, forward strand.
GGGAGAAACGTGAAAAAATTGCTTAAAGAATGACCAAAAATTTTGTTGCCTTAATATAAATTAGATACTGATAGATCATGTCACCTGGATAGAAGCTTTATCATTCCGTAAAATGGATAGCTCATTCTGAAGTTGTTTCAGCTTCTCTTCTCGCTGTGTAATCATTTCATCAATAAACTCGTTCAATAGCATGTTTTTTCTCCGAGTGACATTACTACTGATCTGTTCACGGCGTTTCTTAAGAAGATCCATAAAATGATCCAGAAAAGAAGCATCTGCATTCAAAGCCAAGTCAATCAGTTTTTCGCTAGTTAATTCCAACCCCTCATTTCTACCCTGCAAAACGCAAGAACATGAAGCATGATGAAGCTAGAAATGATAAAATAATAGCCTAAACAGCTTTATTAACGAATTAATCAAATAAATCATTCCCAGATAATAAATAAAAACCGACACTGGCAGATGCAAGACTGCGCGCTGTCTTCATGTTACGTCGGATTGCATCCACAATGCTAGCGGCCGTAAAATTAGGAAAGACAATAGGACCCGATCTTGGATCCAAACCTCGACTACACACAGGACATCGCAAAGAACGCTCCAAATGTGCACTGATACATATGCGGCTGCAACAATCACACCATTTAAATCCTTTCAAAAAACGTTACGTAAACAGATACTGCTTGCAAACAATGTGATTTTATCGAAAATTTGCTAAAGAAAAATAATATCAATAAAAGAGCAGCGATTACGCTGGGTCGTTCAAGGGAAGCGTACCACTGCAGAATTCCGCGTACTTCTCACAAAACTTTCCCTTCCTGTATTTCAGTACAAATAATTATGCATTTTAGCATTTGAGAAATATTGTTGTATTAAAATCAATGAAATATACCAGAATGAATGACCACATAACGTTGAGTACGGCTCGCGGAAAAGTTGGAAGCAAATCGGACTGAAACAGTAAGTACAATATATAATAGCTTAAATATTTACATCCCTCAAAGGACAAATAATCCTTTCAAACGGCTTTAGTTTATTTCAATTTATAAAATGGATATGCAGGTAATATTAGCTGCTAAACGAATTTAACTTTCACAGTAAGTGTGCCAAACGACGCAAAATAAAACTTTGTAATATAAGAAAATTTTGAGACTTCCATTTCAACAGAAAAGCAATTCATATTGCTGAAAAATCTGATCAAGAAAAATCCGCTTCTCTTGAGATCTCTTCCTCCTCTTCTTCGGAAAATGAAAGGAAAATAAGAAAGTATGATAAACGCACCAATCATAGAGACTTTTCAGAGAAACAGATGACAAGTGCTCATAGCCTGAGGTAGAGAGCGTGGACGATTCAGATAACAATGTCGATGAAGTGCAATGTTCAAGTGGATCATTAGTACTTCGGCTTGGGTTCTCTATTGTTTCATCCTCAGAAATCGACTGAACCACTGGACGTTTACGAATGAATCGACCCGCTGACATCACGGCAACATGTTACTCAACGATACCCGGTATAACACACTCAAAACCACAATAAACTTAATGACACAAAACAGTATTACGAATCATTGCAATTCCCGTAAATTAACGAGCGTGAAAACCACGGCAAACCACGTGCTACAAATTATGCGATCGCTCTAAGTAGTTCCAATGAAAAAAAAAAGGACCAGTATTATTAAAATTTCTTGCAGGGTCATGACACCACGCATCACAAGGTAATTTGCCAACGCATCTTATGAGGTAACTTAATTATATAACTTTTGCAATCCTTTCCTTACGGGATCTGTAAAGGTAAAACGATCCTTTCGATATATACGAAAGCTCAAAGACTTCCTCCTCCCTCATTACCATAATTCATTTCCATTTCATAAAGACTTTGTCATTTTATATATAGTTTCTTCTTCTACCCTAAATAACAAACTTTTAGGTACTACCGTCTCTATAATATGTTTAAGTACAACTTTGTCTTAAATGGAATCTTAGAATTCTTGATACAGTAAGTTTAAAGACCGTCAATTAATTACTTGTGTGCCAATCTCTTTCCTGAGAATTCTCTCTTAATTCTATATTTTCGATATATTTCTATTATAATTCTGTAACATTAAAAGTTGATTTCCCAAATTTTTACCTTATTCAGTTTATTTGTTTGTTCCGGTTGAAAGCTAAGGAAGTTTTGTCTATGTTTTAAAAACCCCACTACCAGTACCACAAAAATTCAGACAATAGAGTAATTGCAAGTGTTCGGAAAAAACAAATAGCACAATTATTTAACTACGTTTATGAACTTCTGAAATGAAAATGGATGAATGAGTAGAAAGTAAAAAGTTCTGAAAATGAAATCTAAATTAGAAATTAAAATTAGCAAACTTGCGACTCAAATAATCATTTATACTAAAAAGATTGTGGCACAATAAATTTACACCGGAATAGGACTGACTCTTGAATCCTATAATGAATTTCGTACTGAGGAGTTTTAACAACTGCGCAACATTCCATGACCAAACCAGACACTACTTCCAGACTTTACATAATTTCTAACCTCAAATATTAGTAATTGTATAGAAAAGTATCCTTCACAGTAGTATATCGAATGTCTCTAAAGAATAAACGAGATAAAAAAATTGCGCATGAATGCTATTTGTTCATAATACATTACAACTACTGAACATGTTCCCACTTATGAGAAAAAAAAGAAAATAGACTACCTAAAATTGTTGCATATAAGACATATAAACTACTTATTACAAAACGTGAAAGACGAAAGCTCAAAGCATATAAAAATTAAATGATATGATATATACATATACTGTAGTAAAGAACCATTGTTACAGAAAATATGCTATTAATCGCGTATTTGAGGAAGTCCCATGGTACTCATTTGATCATCAAACAAGAAATATATTTCCCGGAAAATTCCAAGAACCCAACAAGACATTGCGTAATGCGAGAATCTGACTGAATTAAAAATTTGAAGTAAATATACTAGGAACTTGGTGATAGGAATGAATCCACCAGAACAGAGAGAACTAGAGGGCTCACATAGTTTCATTCCGATAAAATGAGATCTCAGCGATCTTGTTCAGAGCTGTCCTTCCATAGGAGAACGCTTCTAACATGTTCTTTCATAAGCATATTCTCTAATGAATCTTATTTCAACATAAAATAAACTTTTGTCCAAATATTCAAATTTGATAACAAAATTCTGTATGTCAAAAGTGAAACCTGCGACAGAATTTGAAGAATTATAAAGGCTTGCTCAAAAGAGATGCTGCGTCAACCAAACAAATGAGAATATTAAAATTCATACAACAATGCCTAAACATGAAACTAAATAGATGGTAATCCAGCATTCTCGTAAGCTGTCCATGCATCATTCAATTCCGTAAATATGGCACGAGCTAACGTTTCGTTCTCAGTGCCAACCTGTTTGTCCGGATGTATTACTAAGCACGCTTTATAGTAATACTTTTTTACCTGCAAAGGAAATATAAGAAAAAGTTAAGCTAAAACTGAAAACTTTTTCTAATCATTCCAGTCAAACAGTTACTTTATTTAGCGCCTGTCCATAACTTCTTTAAACTGGGACAAAATTGTGATTCAAAGGCGCTTCATTAGGAATTCTTTGCTATTATATAATAAACATTAATCAGAACAAATTTATTTTTGTCTACATCTCACATAAATCCTTATCTTTCATTCATTTTTAGTAAACCAGTTTACTTGTTGCGCGGTTAGCAAATCTCCAATACTTGGTTGAACCCAATTTCCAGCGTTTGGCCACAAGATATTATTCATAGATCCTAGCAAAGCTCTGATATTTCTTTCCTTTCCGTTAGTCCATTCTTTTACCTGAAAGAAAAAAAAACTCCAGAATATGCAGAGGCACTCATTTCTTAGAGAATAAATTGAATGACACTTTTTTTAATTAAAAGCCTACCTTAACTTTAATAGGATCGAGTTCCTTAATTTCTTCTTGTCGCTTCATTTCATCTAAAGATTTTATGGCTTTTGCAGAACTTTGAAAGCCTTGAGAAGTGAGAAGATCATCAAACGCGTTTTCAAAATTTTTTGACTTGCCACCTGAAAAATATTAATAGCTTGTTAAATATCAAAATTGACGAACGCGTTTTTATTGACCCAGTGCTTAATTTTAATGAAAATTTTTAATGAATGAATTTGGACATTTGTCTGAACCCTGGATTTATTCAAACTCTGTTCTAGATTTTTTTTGTAGCGCTTAAATTTTTTTCTTCAAGAACTGGTTTGAAGGTATACGTAAATGCGTAAACGAGAAACATGAAAAAATATGATTTACTAAAAAAAGTAACTGAATAAGAATTTGAAAGATAAATAAACTATGGATATTACCCCCAGTAGAACTGAGTGTGTCAAAATGTGCTCGAGCGTAACTCGGTTGTTGCTGATTATTTGACCCAGCTTTACTGGCCTCTGTTGAACTACCTAAAGAAATTTAAAACTTGCGAAATTTACTACTGAGTAATGTGAAATAAAATCGACAAACCTTTGGTCTATTTTTAATTCATATTCTTGAAACGTCTGAGCAAAAAAAAGTTCGGAAATTTAAAAAAAAAAAAATTCAATAACAAACTTTTTACAGGTGGAGTTGCATTATCCTTTGTATGTGCCAAAAATTCAGAAAATGGATCAGTTTTCATTTCTGACGTCGAAGCTATAACATCCACTGTAGGAAAAATTGGTGCACAAACGTTATGAAGCATTTTGTCTTCATAAAAATCATTATCTAAAATAAATGGTTTTTCCTTTTGAAATGTATTGAAAAACTGAAGCAAAAAATTTTCGTTTTCATACGCAATACAATTCAAGTACATCAAAACACTACAAAAATAAAGAGAAAATTTGAGGAAATACATAACTTTTGGATATAGAAATAATCACCGGTAATGAGAAATTTACGAATGGAAATAGAAAAACTGAAATTTAGGAAAACGTGAGAACCTCCAAAGTGAACGTCAAGATTGGGTGATGCATTGTGTGGTGCAAATGAAGATATATCACGTGCATTCTGTGTGGAAACACTTGTTAATGATAAGGTACCGTCATTCCCACCATTCACTAATTCCGCATGACTAGATGAACACGAAACATGAAAATCTATAAAAACCGCCAATAGCTACAGGATTTAATATGTGCAACATTATCTAAATGAGGATGCAATCAATAGAAGATATTCCATCAACTACAAACATAAAAAATTTACTAAACGATATTCTTTGAATACTTCCTGATAGAACACATCATGAAAAGGCCTATTAACTGCGTGTCAGAAGTAACCAAATATTAAACATTTTAGAAGACAAATACCAGTTCCTAATCCAAGCAGATCGGCATCTTTCCCAATGGTTGGCAAATCTGCTGTATTTTTCTCAAAAAATTCAGGTTGTTCTTCGCAATCGAATTTATATTGATCACTGTCAATTTCCTTTTCAACAGCATTAATACGTATACCGCACATATGCTCATGTAGATCGGCATCTTCTGTTCGCTCTAGTAACTAAAACAAACAAAATTTTCTTGTCGAAGCATCAAAAGTTTTCAAGCATCTGTTAGGTAGGAACTCGGTTAGAAATACTGAGATCAATAGCTCAGCGAAGTGAATAAAAATCTTTAAATTATAACTATTAAATAATGAGTACAGTTTAATTCTACTAAAATTATATGTATATATGTCATATATCTCAACTGACAAAAAATTCCTAGTCATAAAAAGGTTAATACAAATAAGAACTCGAAAAAATAACGGATGGATTCCCATTTAACAGTTTTAGGAAGGCAAGTATGCTTCTTTTTCTGATTCTACAGCTTCTTTGGTTCAAGTATATGTATAGTTTTTCACAGTTAACAATTAATTTTCAAGTTTTGTTCCGAAATATTGGAAGTTTGAAATCTACTAGTAATCCCAATGTTACTGATATCTGTTCTCTATTTTCTAACTCCTATTACTCATGATCTAACCATCAGTAATGATTTTCTCCAGCTTAGAACGTTGAATGTCAACGGACATAAAAATCAAATCGACGGTGAAATGATGAGACTCCAACTAGTAGTTTTCTATAAAATCATAAGCAGTTTTTTTTCGGATTTATGTTTTTTTTTCCAAGGCGTGACAGATCACATCAGTAAAAGTAAACAGAAAACGGTATACTTGCAATTTGCAGCTTCCCAAAAGTAGAAAGCATGCTAATCTATACATTTTTAAGCTGGGCAGACAACTTCTTTACGATCATTTAGCCAAACTTTTATTCGGATGAAACATATTCAGCAACTGTCTGCAGTAATACAAAAAAAAGCTTCAAAAAAAGAAAAAAAGCAAAAAGTAAACAGCTCTTAACTCACAAATTTTAGGGAATAATAAGCAGATTTTTGTTTCTTTATCTGCCCAATAATTGCCATGCCTGTGGTGATTTTTCTAGGATCTTCAATCTTATCCAGGCAGAATGGGAACCACAGATTTTATATTGCAGTTACATTAACTTAATATATTTAAAATAATTTTGGACAGAAAATTTCTTGGGAAAACTCGACCTGTTTCACTAATTTTCATGTTTATTTTCAATATAATAGGGATAGGCCAGGATGCGGTATGCAGAATGAGTGAATAGGAAAGGGTAAGAGTGTTGCCATGCAATTTTTAAATCAGAAATCAGAATCTAGCTAGTGCAAAGCTGGAACGACGACAGTGAGGGGATTTGTATGAGAAGCAAGGGATATAACAGCGTAAAGTTTGGGTTATGGAAAATATGTTATGATGTGTAAAAGAGTGAGGCTTTTATAAATTATAGAAGCAAGCACATACCGACGAACTTAAATGAGTAGCGTGTTCCGATGGCTGTCTGATGTTACAATTTTGAGAGTTATTTTGAATTGATTCTGTGATATTCTGAGAAGCATCTTGTGGATTAGGGTCATCCAGCCACTCTAAAGTGGAAAAGAAAGAATCCTGAGGATGTGACGAAATGGTTCGGCTTGTCAATTTCTCTCCTTCTTCACTTGGCACCTTATGTTGTCCCGTGATGCATTTCTGCGGAGGAAGTGATCTTTTCGGGGGATTTCGCTGATTTGATGGCTTGTGGCTGCGGAGACCAAGATGTCGCACAACTGCATCTGAAAAAGAAAAGGAGAAAGAAGATGAAATCCTTACAAATCTGCAGAACACTCAAAATTGTAAAAGCAGACAAATAAATAAATAATTCAGAGACTTCAAATTTAAAATACACAAAAACACACCAAATTCGTCAGGTTCGGATACGAGTAACATTTTTGAAATGGCTTTTGGTTCATAACTAAGAATTGCTGGTGGTTCACGAGCACTAAATCCTCTATCGTGTTCATCAATTCTCAATTGCAAGCCAACCCTTAAAACGAAAAAGTTTAGGGAGTAAGACACATAAAACTATTGCTGAAACCTGTCACTCTCGATTTCTGAATATCTCTCCCTCAACTTCAAATTTCGCTTCATAAAAACTGTCGTACTGAGTTGCTCAGCGATAAAAATTCTCAGCTTTATTCACAAAATTTTCTTGAATGGAACAATTCTACTTATGAAGAAAACGAAATAATCGATGCGATTTACCAATTTCCAAGAAAATTATTCACAGCTCACTTTTCCTAAGCCTTTCATTTCAAATATGTGAACATTTAGTCTTTTTAGAAGAAAAAGAATTATAAAATTAAATTTTTCTAAAAGAAATTAAATCAGAATCCTAATTCCTACCTATATATAACATATTTATATACAACATGTTCCGACTGTACTGTGGGAAAAAATAAATCTACAAATCAGAACTCCTCAAATTCATTCTATAAACATATCCCGCTTCCTCGGTTCCTGTTATCGTCGAATTACACCATCATTTTTGCGACTTTCTACTAAATGACTGCCTCATTACCCATTGCAGTGCAAAAACATTACATATAAGTGACTTTAATAGAAACAGTACCCACAAAGCAGAGCTGGTTTACCGACTTTCAGAAAAATCTGTGTTTATTAAGCAGGCAGTCACTATTAAGATGAGCTGTAAATTTAAAGCTCCATAACATGGTGACTTAGTCCTACAGTATTTCAGGAGATTTCATTCTGTCAGCTTCTCGAAATGCATGAAAACAAATTTCTACAGACAATCACAGTGAGTGCAGCACTTTTTCCCACAAGTTCTATTTATTACTTTACCTACGTCACAACAAATGACTGAGTATAAAGAGGAAGAAAATCTACCTCTTAATGCTCAAAGTACTTAATGAAACAGTTATCCATAGTGAAAGGAAAAGAGTGTATCGAAAGTAGCTCTAAGATTGGCAACTGTATTCTAGGTCTGTATATGTCAGATAGAAAAGGGCCAAAGGTGAATTTTACTAGTGATGATATATTAGTAAAAAGGAGCAGGATTTCAAAATGCTTAGCTAACCTCAGCGACAATCCAAATTTCGAATCATCAGACTGACGATCAAGATCACCAAGACTGAATTCCAACATATGGGTATTTGGATCAATAAAATTAGCATGAAAACTCAGTGAGAACATCAAATGTTGCTGCATACGATTTTGCATCTTCATCAGTCGTGCATGATAAACAACTACCTACAAATTTAATATTAAACATGAAAAGATCTAAAATAAACCTCAAATTCAGAAGCTTATTTCTATTCGCTGTCAACAAATGCTTTTGAGAATAGCCAGAAATGTTGGATTTATTCCGCAATTTAATCCATGAATTTATATTTATTTCTGTTTTTTAAAAAATAAATTTACAAGAAAAAAAATTATCCTATCTCACTCATGTGCAAAACCGAAGTGAAGCACTCAGAAATTACCTCATTCCCAAGAAGTATTCAAGATAACTCACCTGCACATCGTCACAAACTGGAATATCTCCCAGTGGAAGATCTATTAAAAACGATTCCGGGACTTCGAAAGACCTGGAAAATTCAGTCAGATTCGAAAACAAGTGAATGGAAAGACAGAGAAGTAGAAGCTCTTTTACTTCTCGATTTATCCATTTCACGTATCGGTAGTTTTTATATGTTTAACACAGTGACAGAGCTGATACATCAATAAATTCTCTTGCAAAATTTTCAGAACAGAGAATAAGAAGTGCGAAGTGTAACATTGTCAAGATCATCCTGATATACTTTGTGGATGTTTCCTTGTAGTGATACGACTGCATAATGAACATACCTAATCACTACCTCTCGAAGAAGACCCACAATGGCAGCCACTTTTATTCTACGTGTTGATAAACTATACGTAATTTTAATTATCTACTCGAATCATGATTAGTCTACATAAACAAGTTAATGATAATAATGAGTTCATGTGGAACAGCTAAGATTCAACAATTCTCACGTATTTTCTTTTCTCCAACATAATGAGATGTTCATGTCAAAAGAAAATGGAATCCGTGGAGGAAAACTGAGAAAAAAATTGCGGTTTGACTGAGAAAGCATTGATGGTAAACATTATAAATTCCTTTAACCATTACTTCAATTCTTCATAGCTTTGGCAGGTAGACCACACTTTCGTACCACCGGCGTAAACATCAGCAAATGGTCGACAACCGCTTCGAACTCGATTAAATAGTGGAACCGGTGAGATCAGTAATGACTGAAGCACTACCCGCCTATTGTGAACTATCTATAAGTATTTTTTTTTCAAGAAAGGAATGAAAGAAAAAAGAGAAATTATTAAGTAATGTTTCTGATTTCTTTGCTGATATATAATGCTGAGATTTCAAAAGAATATACAGCAAGTGATTTGAGAAAAATCATTCAAATATCTGCCGTAAGAACTTCAGAACCCTATAAACTTCAAACCTTATTTTAAGTAAAAAACTTTGCAGAAAAACTTACTGCACATAAATCAGAAGAATCCATTGAAACAACTGTTTTTATTACATCGAGCTGACGATGATAAGATGGTGGAAGATTTGGTGGTTGTCTTTTGGTACAGATTAATTCTAGTGCTGCCAATGGTCTTGGAACAAGTCGAGCATATAATAACAAGGTTGCTGCTACTAATAAACATTGAACTAAAAAATTATTTTTAACTATATAAGATCACGCAAACGTATTTTACTTATATTTATACACTGCTCAGTGCCAAGAAATATCGAAAAGTAAGGTGCCGCAGGTTGCGAAATCTGCCGAATTCAAGAGTCATCAGAAATATTTACCTTCGGGACCAGTAATCAGAATGAAATTTGTTTCTTTTTGCTTCAAAAATAAAACCATATTCCTGCAGAGATTTAGCAAAAAGTTCACTGTGGGTGTCAAACCACTTCCAACTGCTGGCAAAGGAGTTTCTATCAGATGGCTGTAATCACACCGCAAATGCCTAAATTTCAAACCGCAAAGTATTATTTAGAAGTCGTAACATTATTTTAAGCAGTAAAATATTGTTTGAGAACAGATCAAATATTTATCTAAGGAAAAAAGACGTAATTTATGTTCGTAGGCAATCAAAAAGGTTATATGCAATTACAGTATCGCCAAAATCCTAAGTATATAGATTTAGAAACTTCAAAATGATTACCGAGATTTCATAAACATCAATCAATAAGTAAGTACAAGCTCAAGTCGTAAGAGAAAACTACAGAAACTGTAAACTGCAAGCATGCGGCCATGCTGCATTATAAAAATCAGTAAAGGACACTTTATCTCATCATTATGTAGATCGGCCTAATCAACCCTTCTAACAGAGAAAACCCACCGATTTGATAAGTTATAAATTGCGAACTGTCCTCGAGCTTGATCTAAAATATGAGCCCGCATTGCTTCTTCAGCTTGTGCAACTAGTGCTTCAGGTATACAATCAGCAAGTGGCGCTATTACAAGACGCGATGTAACAAATGTTACATCTGGACCTCGATTACCATAAGCCGACTGAAAATTTCGAGTTAAAGAAATAATCAATTGTTGAAATTCATGAAAGTGCTTCATTCTCATCTTCCAAACAGAATAAAAGCTTGGAAGAAGCTCTATATCTGCTCCAAATTACATGAAATAAAAATGAAGTTTTTCCGCTAAATAATTTCAGAAGATTTTTAGATGGAAGAAGAAACAATTATGGAAGAAAAAAAAAAAGACGTACTTGTACTGTTTGCGCAACGGCGGCCGTTTTATCTTTGATATTTTTGAACCAAGACATGCTCTGCCCCTTAATGGCACCAAAAACAGCGGAAGCTTGCTGCGCTGTCTGCTCCTAATAGTTCATCAGCAATTAATCTTTACGGATAATAATACTAACGAATCATTTAAAGGTGAGAAATTAATTACGAGTAACTAATTATCAAATTAACAGATAGCAGACGTAAACACACTACTCAATGTTTCGAATGACAATGAAGAAGTAATGCCAATTTAAAGTACTAATGATTTCTCTGCAAGTCTATACAACATACGTAATCATTTTTTCGCGGCGTTGAAGGTGATCGCTTTGATATATTTGATTTTGAGGACTTCCCACGTTCATTTGCACACGATTCGCCTTGTAATTGACCTGGAAAACCTGGATAGTGATTTTGAAAGCAATAATTTGACTACATAAATGTCGTTTGTCTTGCTGATAAATTTCTACATATCGACTAAAACCTGTAAGCATGTAACTGTTAAAAATGTTTTTACTTTTATAAGATTTGAAAAAAATTTTTTAAATTTTAAGAAATAAATTAAATTGAATCTGAAGAGAAAATGAAAAGTCAAACAACTTTAGAAAGTTCGACAAGATTAAATAAACTCATACAGCAAAATATAATAAATTTTCACATGTTTGATAACGAAGATGAACTCCAGTATATAAATCTCTACGTTTTACCATGAAAAACTTTATTATGTTATCAAACAGTTCAATAACTTGAACGGTTTCATACAACACGCTCAAATACTAACTGATTGTTCTTAATTCTCCTTAAATACCACATACTAAGACAATAACTCCAAGACCACACATTTTAAACTCATTCAATGAATATAAAATTAATTTACGATATCTATTTCCCAACATGCTGATAACTGAATTTATAGTGTCATTTCGTTACCTCTTATTAAAACAAAGTTTACCGCTTGATTTTTGAAAATAAAATTAATTTACTACACGAATCAAAAACCAGATACCTGACGAACAGAATGTTGATAACTGCGGTAGTTCCAGGTTTTCCACAGGTTTAGAAAGATCTATACTTAATGTTGCAGCAAGCGTTTCAACTTGTCTACACAAATCTTTCATTATTGGGCGCTCTCTTGGATCTATTCGTAGTGTTGTTTCTAAAAAAGAGATAAAGAATCAAGAAAATAAACACTTGAAGTTGTATGAAGGATCCTTTAAATCAATCTTGAAACAGCATGTGGGTTCATTCAAAAGTATTCAAAAAGGCACAAATATCTATGGTATTTGAAAATTTAACTGCATGAGCCAGTTGCAGTTTAGCTTAGTTTCTTGGGTTTGAGCAACAGTCGAAAGTTTAAATTTGCTTTTTCAAGCAAAATACTAATAATTCGGTAAAATATCTTAAAATGAAAAATTTCTTTGAAATGATTTTAGGCTAACAGCTACGTTAAATATAATACGATTTTGCAGAGAAACATATTAAAAATCTCGATGTTTCTGAGAAATATTTCCTGTACCCAGAAGCGCATATGCTTTCAATAAAAATACAAAGAAAATTTTGAAGTTAGCGAAAAATAAAACCAACGAATGAGTGGATTCAACAGGGTATATTCAGTTTCTGTGTCGGGTAGTGAATATTTAGCATTAATAATACGAAGTTTCGCACTGTCCTCAAATGGATGTTTTCTATAGCAAAGATAATATAGTACACATCCAAGAGCCTAAAATACAATTACTTAGAACAAGAGACCTAAAACAAGATTAAATTCAGACACCAGAAACGTATCTCATCTTTTTCCCAACACTCCATCAAAACAAGCATCAATGCTTGTTTTAAAAAAGCATCCTTTTAAAATGTTGAACTGATCATTTCAGCGACGGCCTTCAGGGATGAATCACAACATCCTAAAATCAAAAGTCAGACAATTACATAAGTTCACTTACCCAAACATCTTGGGCTGGACCCACCGGGAAATTCGAATACATATCCAGTGATTCCGGTGCTCGGTACATCGGCGTCGTGTGCCGCGCTAACTAAAAGTTCCCGACTTTGGAAATTTCAGAAAACCTCGCACTTAAAAGTTTCAAGAAATTAAAAGGGTATTCAATAAAAACTTAAAAATGAAACCTCTTCTTCAAGCTGTGCTCGTTGTAAAGCAGACCATGTTTCATCCGGTGTTACGACTTCTGTTGTTGCACTTCCAAAGTCGCACAGTTTCACATATCCATATGAATCAAAAAGCAAATTTTCAATCTGAACTGCACAGTTAATATTTCTTATAACAAATAACATCCTGAACAAACACAGACGACTTCGATTACTTCAGTTTTTCAAGGAAATTAACTGTTTTCAGTTTCAAATGTTTTTGTTCTTACAAGCATAAGCAATACTTTTTTTTTTGTAAATTCGTTACCTTCCTAATGATAAAACTAAGAAAATGATAAGGTATAATTCACTGCTGTTCCACTATTATTATTTATTTATTAGGAAATCATTTTCATTTTATTAAACTTGAGAAAAACCAAGAAGTGTAAAACAACTCTTGAAACATTTTGTAACAAAAAATGTTTACAAAAATACCTTCATATCTCTATGTGTTATGGATGGGTTTCTTGCATGCATTTGTTTAATGGCGTTGCAAGCCGCATAAAAAATCTTCGTTACTTGCCCAACCGATAATGGACCTTTTTGGATGAGCTCGATCACGCTTCCTGAAACGGTTGTTAGTTAATTCATTTAAATTTGGCAATTAAATTTGATATTATAAACATCCGGTGAAATTGGTATCACTTACTTAGGAACCAAATTTTTCGTTTTCTTCCTTAATTTTTTTCGGTAAGTTCTTATTCATGCAAATACTTATTTCAATAACAGCCAAGAGTTATGAAGCAGTAATGCAAACTGTATGGAAACTTGAAATACTAAGCTTCGTAACTTGGGAAATAAAGAACTAACAAGAAAAGATGTAAATAAAGATTTGCCTGGACAAAGTTCAGTCAAGAGAAGAAATTCGGCTCGTCCATGTCCACTCTCCTGTGGACTCAGCTGAGCTGCCTGCACAAAATGTAAAATGGATTGAAGACCCGTAAGCTGAAATTATTACTTAAGCGAGGCACCGAAATTAGCGAGTAATATGTATCAACTGATTGCATGAAAAACTTTTATTAAATTTATAAATATTACTACATAATGCCTACATGTTTATTTATGACTCCTACGCCAACAACCTTATTTTTTCGTTTATGTGAAAACTATCTCCTCGAGATATAACACACGCAATGAAGTGAAATAAAGTTTAACGCTTTGCGAATAATTTCCCATCAAACGGTATTCCATCTTTGCAAAAGTGCTCTACTTTTGATTTGAAAATAAAATCGAGCTACAAAAGCAATCTAATAAACAGAAATAATATATTACAAACCAAATTGTACAATAGAATCGGAAGGATGTTACCTCTCGCAAAAAACGAATTTCCTTTAACACTGCTTCAGCAGCTTCACCATCTGCTGCTAGTTGTCGTTTCAAAGCGAACCAATTACCTTGCGTGTCTTGGGCCGAGAATACTAATGCATAACCACCTAAAATAATTAAGAAATTTATAACAATATCATAAATAATCGAAAAGAAGCCAAAAGAATTCCATCTTGATAAACATAGATCAATCACTGAATGCAGAGCGTTTTCTAGTGAAGTCAGCACCATCTGTTTAACAAGGTCAAGCATTCAATTTCCCGCAAAAGATCCATATATATTCATCGTTAACCTATCTCCGCTTCCTGTTAATATACAATACTTCATTTTCTTCATCCTATCAACTGTAGAGTTTTTCCAGCCGCCAGCTTTCACTTTCCAAAACCTTAGATGTTACCATCGGAAATCCCAACGAGACAACTATAAATGAATTACTGCCTGAATAAACACACAACCCAATCTCCTGCGACAAACAAAGTTCGAAGTTCAATGTCCAGTAACGAACCTTCAGCAATTAAAGAACGGATTTTCAGTCTCAATCCACCAATCTCAACGTTCGTACCCACAAGGGGATGATCTAATTTACCGATAACGCTTGCTGGTGCCGTTTGCGATAAATAACTGAATGCTGATCGGAACAACTCAGTCATCCTGAAAATAATCACTAATCTATCCTTTCGTATAGAAAAGAAAATGTTGGGTGAGAGTGAACAATACTAAAACTAAATAAATAGACAAGTGAAGGAGAGAATCTATCCTTCATAGCTTCGGGATTCTCCTGAGATTTCCTGTCTCACCACCGAACAGTGATCCCTTCAACAGCATACATCAACCGATCTGACCAAACGAAACACATCACCCATGTGGCTATTGGAACCGGAACCCGCGGAGGCTTTCATCTAAACGGTGGCGAGATATTTCAGGGAGGTTACGAGTTATTGATTGTAGTTAGAATGATAGTAGCTGTAATAAGAAGGATTAGTGTGCTACACTTATCAGCTTTATCATCCCTTCCCATTCATATCCATCATCTCTCGAATTGTATTATCGCTCATTCCTTGATGTATTCTTCCATAAACTTCACTATCCCTCTCCAATTTCAATTCTGTTGCTGATCACTTCTCATTGGAAGTTTGAATGTCGACTTAACGTCAAATTTGTGATATCGAGAAAGAGCGGGAACTATTCCTAACAAGTGATCATTGTCTACAAAAATATGCTTCATTTTCCAGATGCTTAGAAGGCAACCAACGGAAATTGTATTGAAACTGGACGAAGTCGATGAGATGATAATGGAAATCAAGAAACAGGCTGCCGGTGTACGTTTTTGAAATGCTTGAATTTGTATTCGTTTTAGTAATGAATAGTTGACATTTTATATATTATAGGAAGGTGAGGAAATAGAAAAAGCTTTGACACAGACTGTTGTGCGATCGCGTATTGGTGCACCGTCACCTCGAATCCGAATGGCTCAAGCTACCGATACTCAACTTGCGGGCACTTCAGGCAGTGCTCCCACTTTATCTTAACTTTGTAGTACATTTTGCTTTCGTTTACTGCTGTTGACATAGTGAATATATATGGCTGGTAGATAATCTTTTTCATTCAGTGTTCTCTGATGTTTGCTATTTTCTTTTCCATTTTTTTAAAGTGCAGTGAAAAATTGAAATTTAGGAGACGTTCACTGAATAGTTACTCATCCAAGATCAGTAAGTATGATTTCCATTTATCGATTGTTGAATATTTACCATATTTTCATGTCTTTGAAAATAATCATATATCTTCAAATTTAACTACATTTCTCGAATCATACCATAACCGCTTGAAACTTTTGCTTAAGTTTTCAAATTTTTCAAAACCAGTTTCCCTACTGGAGATTTCTGCTTCAAGCAATTAATATCCATGCATATTCTAAATTTTCGAATTCTCGAAACATAAAAGTGCACTATCATGCATATTTTTTGATCATCCAAGAGAAAAGATTGACATGATTTCCGTAAAGGACTTCTTTTTCTTTTTTACATCATATTATATCAAGATAAAGGTAATTTCCTGTGAGTGAATTGAAATGTAATGACTGATCTTGTTGTTTCCTGGGAACCATTACTTTCCCAAAGCTTTTACTGCACTGAAATTTGTTTCACTGCTTATTTTGCTGACCTAAGTCTGCATATTTCTGCTCAAGTTGCTTTGGTACTAGGCTCATTCTTTGAGTTGAGAGGAAACGCGATCCAATTATAGTTCTTTTATCGGTTGTCTTACTATCATCATAACGCATGGCAGAACCAACACGTATTCTGGCAATTCACAGTACACACGTTTCGCAACAAATCCTTACTAGTTCAAGGCTATGAAATCACTCTTTCCTTTTTCGGTACATTTTAAGATCCTCAAGCAAAAAATACTACTTCTTACAAAGTTATCCCAGTTCGGATTATCTTCAACAACAGGGCTCTCACATTTCTACTTATGGTGTTATCTTCCGCTGATTCAACTGCAAACTGATGTGAACAAGTCATTTGTAATATTTTTTAGAATCAATCCATGAAATTTCATATTTTTGGTACATATACGAAATGATCTTCGCTTTCGAAAATAAGACTTATCTCACCTTCTCCAATAATACGCACTGATTTACTTTAGTGCGAACTCACTCCTTCCTGACTTCAAAAACTAACATCTGTAAAATCAAAGTAAAAGCGAAAAGTCAAATTTACAATAAAAATGAGAAAAAGATGAAATTAACAAATTCATAAATAGTTCTTCTCTTGAGGATTTTACTTCAGTAAAAGGCACGTCCTGAAGACATTTCGTTTTTTGTTTCTACCTTTGTAACAAATTTAACAGAATAAAGAACAGTATTAAGAACAAATCGGGTGCCAAAAATTAACAAAAGATAAAATGGCTTGTATGTAATTCGAGCCCTAAGTTAAAAAAGTATCACATCCACTTATCGTGAAGTGGGATCTAACAACTTTTAAATTATACCAGAGTTCATAAAATGGTACATACAAAATACAAAAGTAATGCAATACTGATTCATCAATTATCCTCATCATCCTCACTATCCTCTTCATTATAGAAACCCATTTCACCTATATGTCTTTCTAGATCTTCGTAATCATCAAATCCATCTGATACTGTGTCTTCATCTGAACCACAACCAGAAGTATGCTGAAATGAGTATTTTAATATCAAGATCCCATATTGCTAAAATAAAACAATCCTATCATCCTCCTAGTGCACAATTTTTGCAAAGGGAAACTGCTTATCTGCTCTATAAACAGCCTTTTAATGATACAAGGCGTAGCATGTTACGTTTATTATGCACCAGTAGTAATGAGTTATATACTAGGTATTATTACTTTAATTAATGAGTCCCCCACAATGATCTTATGAAATGCTCCAACTGCTTCCGTCATATTCTGTAATATGCTGACCATCCATGTAAACCGAACTAAGTTCAACAAAATACATAAACTTAGGTAATGGTTAAAAATAACGAGTCTTCAAGGTATATATACACAAACTAAAGGAGACATACAAAATGTTGCTTGACCCGTTAACGCCAACAAAACCACCTCAATCATTTTTCTGTGAGGTAAAGTTTATTTCTGAAACTTGCCTCGGATTCATCAGGGTAATCATTACGCCAGTTATTCTCATCATTCGAATCCTCATCGTCATCTTCTTCCGCACTGCTTTCTGTATCTTCACCATCACACAATAAATCATCAGCGTTTGCTAAACGAACCTAAAAGCAATGGAACCTCATAAAACTTTCGCGAAAGTCCGATGATATTTCATTTTGAGGGCAATCTAGGTATAAAATGTGATAAATATTCAGAAAAATAAATAATGAAGATTTCAAAATATTACATCTCGGATTTGGTAAGCTGTACATCCATCTGCCTTGGAACTCCAATAATAATCGAATATGAAGTCCTAAATATAGTGTTATCCAAATCTCGATACTTCAACAGTTTGGATTTATTCTAGTACAATTAATACAACAGTTTACATACTCTACTTTCATTATCAATGACAAAAATAGAAACAAACAAATAACAAATAGCCATCTACAAAATAATATAAAGACTCTGTCACAATACTACACTTTCACCCAATACTCTCGATGAAGAAACTAAAGACATGTACTGATCTCCTGCTCATGTCATATATTTGCTCTGAATTCAATATCTAATGACAAGCACCTTGAATATTTTTGTTTAACTGAACGAAACTAACTTCATCATCTTGAGTGCTTAGTACAACCAACGGCTCTCCATTCAATGTTATCTGACTCGATCTGATGGTCGTTTCACCAATTATCTTGCTGCTAGACGATGATTCTTCCACAAAATCTTTCATCAGTTCCAGAGGATTGCTAGGTGAAACGTCACTCTTATTGTCACCATTCCCAGTTGCCTCATCAATATTAGACTGTAATGGCCTTACTATGTTCCGGATGTCCTGATGTGGATCCACATCGATGATGTTGAAATGTTGTGAATGAGTAGCACCACCCAACCCCAGCTAGAATGAATTATTTTAAGCACCAACAACTTTGGTTTAACAAACTAAAATTCATGAACAGTTGAAATCTAATCTCTATATTAATAAAACTATCAGAAATTTGAATAAAAAAAATAAACGCGATAGATTATATTACAAATTAAGAAATAAAAAATGGAAAGAGAACACGTAACACATGACCCATAAAAATCGAGATTGGAGATTTCTATTTCCTAACCGATGGACTCCAGATTTTCAGATTAACAGCATACGAGTTCCAACTTAATCTAGGGAAAAATGAATACTAACAATACTAGAAATTAAGCATCAGACAAGTTATTTTTCTAGAACAAATTAACTAGAAAAATAAAATAATGACTTCTATTGTCGGTTCTTTAAAGCAATACGCCTTTCGATGGTTGCACATGCATATCTTTTAAAACAGACTCACCATGTCAGCAATTATACCATTTTATTTAAATTACGATATAAGCAAGCATGGATTCAAATGAACACCTTTAAGTCAGTTGTTGAAGCTCGAAAACAAATAATCGGTTCTGTTACGGCTGGCATTTGCTTTGCGCGCTTCAATGAAATAACCAGAGCCCCATGTGGATCAGCAGTTCGTTTTCGACGTACACGAAATATGGTTGGATAGCATAATGATGCTGAGGAAGAGGATGGAGACTGAGATGACGTTAGGTGGCTCGCAAACATCACTTCTAATATTAAGAATTTAGACTTGAAAAGAGAGGAAAAGATTAAAGGAGTAACTGTAATGTTATTTATTCGTTTGCTTCTCGGCGCTCTTTGATAGCTTCCTGAAAAAAAAGCAAGTGGTAAGTAAACTAAAAATCGCCTGAAAGGTCAGTAAATTATAAATATGATAAAACTCATAAATTTCTTCATTTTAATTCTTTCATCAGCTCAACCACAGCCTTTTACAACAACTCAGTAATCCCGTCAAGTACGCTTTATGGTTATCACCAGAGATATCCAAAGTCTATGCCATTTGAAAGTGTCTGGATTATCTGTGAATGGCGAGGCTAAAATTTCAGTAACGATATGACGGAAATCCACTCACTCTGAATCGCTCTTCAAATAAGGAAAGTTCAGCCATAAGATCAGTGATAGCACTGGTAAGAGCGTCTGCAGGAGTGGTGTCAGATGTTGTTTGTACTCTGAGGATAAACTTGTGCTCCAGTGGATGTGGACACTTATAACCAGCAAATAATACTTGCGGATCTTTCAACAATTGACTAAAACGAAATAAATTTCATGAGAAATTTCAACAACAGATTTAGGAAAAATTAAGAAAGAAGACCAACTGCTTTTGCTTACTCATAATATCATACTAACTTGTCATGTCTTTCCCTTGTTACTTCTCGCATTTAAATTGTGTATGTGTATTTTGTTAACCAAAACAATTCCAGTCCTAAGACTATCCTATTAAAACTTGAAGTACTTTGCTACAAAATTAATCTTCGAATTACTCAGCAATAAACACTTACAAAGTCAATCAAAGGAACAAATCAATGAAACGATACTATGCTCGATGATGTCAAATTTCGGAAGTAGAACTATCTGCTTCAATTTTTATCTAACTTCGTAAATTCTAGATCTTCATTTCACAAATTGATTCTCAAACTAAGTTTTAGCGGCAACAAATTATGCTATTCAAAGAGAAACGAACTGTTTCAGGAGATTTCCAATCGTATGATCTTCCTTGTTTACTGTAAATATAGCAGCGTTAGGTACTTTAGTGTCTTTCTCGATAGCTATTTTCTTCTCGCCGTCAAATACCAGAAATGACTCGAATGGTGCCGGAGCGTTCATAAACTAATCTGAATCACTGTTGAAATGTTGCGTAAATTCAAGAAAATATTTTGCACAATTTCTGAGGTCGCTAACCCAAAAATACCATTTTCGGTACTGACTAAATAAAATAGAAATAAGGGAAAGATGAATCCTCCCAATACCGCGGGATCATCCAAAGACAAAATCAATGGATAAAAAAAAACCCGATCACCCAAAACTCCAACACAACTGCAATTCTTCTCCCATCCCCCAATTTATCAATTCAGGCCAATATGTTATATCACAAGAACATACCCACGACGCAAATACATATCTCATGAGTTAAATGTACAATGCTATCCTTAATTAGGGTGATATTCCTCCTCATCGACGTGATCTGTTTGAGGCTGAAATATCGTGTGGTATCTGTAGTACTTCACTATGGTACTTAACATAAAGATATGCATCAGTAGAGAAGTAGAGAGGGTCTGATATTCACGTATGCAACACATCACGTTGATTGTCCTTATGATGAAACATGTCTCGTTAATCTGGCATGTCTTCTATTTCCGAAGTCACGTGGACTAAAGTGATTGTTTTTATCGATAATCATCTATTTGGGAAAGGAAAAGGTAAAATAAATGAAGATGAGTTACAACAGAGAAGTTTTATTCACCTTTCATTTCCCGTGGAAGAACTTTCGGTAGTACTTGTTTGTTACCAAACTATTTTTAATTTGGAACTTTTACTTTTTAAGAGCTCTAAAAAAGTCAACAAATGATCCATTTCCAAGCATTCTGTATTTGTAGTATTTGTCATGTATTGATAGCATCAACAATGAAAATTTCCAAGAAGGAATGATAAAATTTGGAGCTAACATGATCAATAATTCTTGATAAAACATTTCTTCCTTGCTCTTGGCCTTTTATTTCTCAGGTCTAAGGCTTGAATGTTGAACAAATAATCGAGAAGAGGCCTGGACTGATATGAGAACCAATAAAAGTGAAGATTGCATGGGGCGGTGCATCTCGATGTCCTTGGATACGGTAAGGAAGCTTATTGAGGATAGATTCGGAGCAAAATAGAAATGAATTTGATGCTTTTCCTGGCATGATACTCGATGCTTGCGCATTGGCGTTATCTAACTCATCATCATCAACATCATCATTATCGTTATCATTATCATCATCATCATCATCGGTAATGCCCATAGCAGCAGAAAATCTCGACCATTTCTTGAATATGCAAAGGTTACTTTCTAAGATTAAATTTTAAAATGGCAACCACTCAAAAGCGTATTAGAATTCTAATTTTAATTCTATTTGAATAACACCATTAAGTTAACACTAGAGGTACCTTAAAATATAATCGCAGTGCCTTTATTACGATTTTGATAAGAAATTAATCAAGCACAAAATCAAACATAATCAATTTGAGTGATAAATTATCAATATTCAGTCGCCATTAGTAAATTTTTTACGTAAACCATACATTAATGTTAAACCAAATTTAGCAGTAATTTAATTCTATTAAGTATTGAGATAGGCAAAAACTCATTAATAATTTCATCTGAAACTTGACCAATGTGATTATTTTAATTTTGCAGCATAGTAGATTTAGGCGGAGAATCTTCAGCAGCTTCACCTAAAGTTCAAACATTCAATTCATCGAGTGCGGGTAATATAATTATATTATTTTTAAGAGTTTAATGACATTATCGAATTTCTTCGAAATCTGCATATTATAGATTTTTTTGCACTTGCTGAATGATATTGTCATTTTTTGCAAATCATTCAAATAAAACTTTAGCTTGAAAAACGGTAGCAGCACTTATTTGCAGAAGATCGTGATGACATGACAGTACCGTCTACAATTACTGGTGGAGTTCTTTGTAACGGTTGTGGATTCGAGATCAAGGAAAAATATATGGTAAAGGTTAGTAGAAGTTAGCTTCCATCATTTAGTTTATTTAAGGTTCAAACGATTTCATTCATTCCAGCTCTCATAAAATCAACCTTCAGGTTGACGATAACTGTTGGCATGAGAACTGTTTGATCTGCTGTACTTGCCGGATCCCGTTCAACGGTTCAACATGTTATTCACGTGGCGGGCAATTCTACTGTAAAGAGGATTATATGGTGTAAGTACACTGAATTTCAATTGAACTGATTAAAATTAATTGAAATGTTATTGTAATGGGTTTGGTTAATTTATCACAATTTACTTACATTTCAAAACATAATATAATGATTTGAGGTTATTCGTAGCATACTGGAGGCCACTTTTAATTTAATTAAATTTTTTATTTAATTAAATTTGTAGTTCTTACTTTTATAAGAACAATGGGAGATTTATGTCGTGGTCACTCAATAGAATGTAAAATTTAATCATATATAAGAACTATTACTCTAATTTTATATAAAACTAAAGACAAATATTTTGATATTAGCTGGATAGTAATCCTTATCATTTTATAGAAAATAGCACAATAATTTATTGTATTTTGTTCATTTATATTTGCAATTTTTCTAATTTGATCAGTGATTCTTTTATGAAGAATATTTGTCTTAGAAAGGAAATTCAAAATCAAACGATTTGTTTACCAATTCGATATCGCAGGGAGAAATGCTCAAAACATATTTTATAGCGTTACTAAAATGTTCTTCCTTAGAATCCTTCAAATAATAAACATAATATGCAAATGTTATCATCACTGATCTTATCACTGTCTGTTTAGTGAACTCCTAAGAAGAAAATTTTATGTTATTATAATTTGAAGAATAAGTTAAACAGTGTTAATCGATCATTTTAAAGTACTACAATCTGTCATGGAAGAGGAAGAAGAGGTAAAAGCATTACGAGTAAGAAGTCTGTTTGATATTGCATGATGAACAACCCTCAAGTAAATCGCCACTTACAATTCATTTATGATTCCAGTGGAAAATTCTCCACTTCCCCTACTAAAGCTTTATTTCTTGAATTTTTGAGCAAAATAGAAGCTCTCAAATTTCACCCGCATTAAATTGTAATTGTGCAATAAAAATGAATTAACATAACCACTTGTCAAATAATTTTTGATTGGAGTTGTTACCCATTAGCTCAAATTAATTTGAAAAAAGCAAATAGGTAGGAGAATGTTGGGATAAGAAGATCGGAAGAGGACTGATCGGAAGCGCAATATATGGTGAAGAAAGAATCTACCAATATTGCTACAATTTTTTCGACGAGGATGGTTTGCTAGGCTATTATTGCAGCTGCTCGTTTTTGCGGTAAACGACGTATTGTTGCAGCTGCAAAATTGTCACTTTGACAAAGATAATGTGACAAAGAGCTTCTCCGTTACTATTGTATTTACTCAAGAAAGCCTAAGGATTTTTAGAGATCACAGGGGAATCGAGCGCATCGCTTTTCGCAACTTTATCGTAAAGGATTTATCTTAATTTTAAGGTAATTAGTTTATGACGAAAGTTTATGTTTTGTCCTAAATTTCGTTAATTTCATTAATTTAATAGTTATGATAAGACATTGATCTCTCGATCTGGATGTTCAACTTTCTTTCTTTTAAACTGCTTACTTTGTTGTTTTCATCTCCAACATTTAAGCATTTTCAAGTTCTCGAAGGAGTAAGCCTTATGAGCATGAAATTATTTATTTTTATAGCCTATATTTCTAGCAATCTATCAATTTTCTTCTCGTTAATTCCAAATTGTTGATTTTGAATAAATACAGTAAGAAACTTGAAACTGCAATTTTGGGTTTACTTAGATTACTTATTATGCAAGGTGGAGGGTCAAATTAAGTTTTAGGAAGAGCTTGATTCAACTCCAAAAAAGTGATTTTCAAGTTAGCTTCAAAATCTCTACTGCTAGCATATTGCTTTTGACCTTATCTGTTCACGCTTCATTAAACTCATCATTCCTTACCTTATTTTAGCAGTCATATAAATAACGTTCAATGAGATGAGGCTTAATTTCTTCTGCGTTTGAAACATTTTCAGCGATGAGGAGGGACGGGCATGAAAAAGGAAAAATTACTTTAATTACTTCTAAAATAAGCGACAAGGCACTTAAGGGGCAGCATATCTTTTTACATATTTGGCTACTGATCCCCTTACTACATTTTTACTGCTAAAGACTGTTGTGATGTATCCGTTTGAAGTAGATGGAGTATGTTAGGCCTGGAACAGTTACCAAAATATACTTGATTTGCTGTATCGAAGAGTTTCATCATTTCGTTATTTTTTAGTTTGCCAATTAATTTTTCGATAATCAAAACACTCACAATATTCTACAGTCATTTTATATTTGAAGATATTTAAATCGATAAATTTAGTTTTTTTAACGTTACGAAAAACTTCTGTGGAAGATATTACATGAGGCCTTTGAAACTGACGAATAGAGCTAATATTTTTGCCTATCTCAAAATTTTTTATTTCGTGGAAACGATTTCAATAAAAATTCGAAATGAAATTGTCTTTGTTTCTATGAAGTATAGAGAAGAGAGGGAGAGAGAGAGAAGAAGTGATAAAGATGCAAGCAGAGAATGATGAAGCATCCACAATCACTATTGCTTACGGTATTTGTACTAGCTATCCGGATATTATCGTCCCTCTTCAGATCTGATCCGTTACCTTCTGGTGCAACCCTTCCGTTTGTCGTATTTGTATATGTGTAATCTTTAGCATTTCTTTCTTGCTTGAGGCGACCTTTTCCGATGAGCTCTATTTGTTTAGCATCGATCATCCTTCTATTCTCTTTTTCATGATATTTTATACTAATTTCGTTCTATCCATTATTCACAAAAAGATATTTGAAGGAAACGACAACCATTTCATTGCACCTCAAATGTCCTGTTTCGTGTCATATTGTTTATTCCTTCATTCCTTTTAGAGGGCATCCAATATTTCTTCTTATATTACTTTGCGTAGAAATACTCATAGCGCATTATTAACATCACAGATAATGTACCGCAGTGAGTCACGTAACACGTCATTTGCGTCATGAGAATTGAATATGACGCTTTGACAAGTAAAACTTATAGAATTTTTAACGAATAGTTTCCTTACACTCATTTAAATGTTGGATGAATTCTGAAATGAGAATTACTAATTTCCACTAATTTACTCGTAGTATAAAAGAATGAAAATCATTCATTTTAAGTGAACGGTTCAGAATCATATTTTCTCTTTTCAAATAAAATGTGTTGAAAATTTAAAAATTCGAGCTTTCTAGAATGAATCTCTTCCTCACTTCTAAGTTATATTTCAACGAAATTATTTGATCTATCTAGCTTGATTGCATAAACTATTTCTGGCCATCATCTTCAGAACTAATAAGGCATTTACTTAGCACTGGTAACGATCGATCACTTGTCATTTTGGAGATGTGTTGTCAACATATCGTCCCTTCCTGCCAACTAATCATCCAAATCCTGTCAGGTTTAACAAATAATTACCATAATTTTTGCTTACTGGATGTAATTTCCTGCTGCATTCATCCCGAAGTATCTCGGAGGTATGAATCTGAATAAAGACGAAGATTTTTATTTTTCCTTTATTCGTTAATAGAATAATATTAAAATAGTCGGCACGCAGAGCAGCTGAAATGTTCTACACTTATGAACACGAAATAACAATGTAAGCCGCTTAGAAAGCCATTACAACCGGGTCAACTAGCCACTTTTGCGGTTCCGGTCATCTGCCCGATCGTCTTCTATCACTTATACCTCATTCATTTGAAAAACTGCAGTTTCTTTTTTCTCTTGCCGGAGATTCTTCTCCATTGCAGTTAATCTCTACGACAAGAGCATCCTTCCATGCTATTTCAACAGTATTAGCGCATCATTTCCACTTCCATACGGATTAATTAATACTTATTAGGTAACAGAAAAGTGTCACCTGCTATAGATATGTTGTGACACTTCCGGCGGAAACTCTGATGCTTTGATTTCTTGCATATTACTTTCATACATTCAATAAAATTTATCATTAAAATTGCTATTAGCAGCTAAAATATGATCTTTGATTATGAATAATATTCTATCATTATAACGCTTTGCATCTGCTACTACTAATTAATGTTGTATTAATTTCCAAATAGTGCGACAAATTTTAAAGATTATTCAGTCAAAAAAATGCATTTACTGCTGTTCAATAATTTCCAATTACTAAATTATTTTATTTTCAATAAATTTTAAAAAAGGATTTTTTAATACTACGTGAATTTTACAGTACAAAAAAACTGTGATCTTGCAGTGGCACAAACAGGAAAATGCTTCCGTTGTTACCGTAATTCCTAAAAACATCGCCATTAACACTGTTATCATCACATTATGAAGGAAATTAAAAAATAAAGAAGAAAAGAATTGTGAAAGATTCTAATAAAAACAAGGAAAGAACATTTGATATAGAAACACAATGCCTAATATTCAGTGATTTTTTTGCTGAATTTTAAAGATTCGAGGATATTAGAATTTCCAGACTTTTCGGTGTGAAATGTATGCGATGCGGTTTACCAGTTCAGTCCACAGATTACGTTTATCGAGTATTTGCAAGCATTTACCATCTTCATTGTTTTAAATGTTTTTGTTGTGGACATCTGTTCAAAAAAGGTGACCATTACATGCTGGTAGATGGACAAATCATTTGCAGACCAGACTATGAACACTTGTTGTGCCAAGCACCGATATGTCAATCCCACTGTAAGTTCTGCACTTGATATAATATGGCTGAATGTAATGGATGGTGGAAGATTGATAAGAATTCATAACAATCACTCGAAATAAATAATCCCGAAGATCCGCGAAAATTGTCGAACGTCTAGGGTTTTCTGAACAAAATATTCATACCTGTTTACCCCCCAAAAAAAAAAGAATAAAAAACTGATTTTTCAGTCCACAATCAAACATCTGCTGCTTTGCAAATATTTCAGAATATGATCAAATTTTGATAATAACATTGATTTAGCCATCTATAAAACAGTTTTTCACACAAATTCAAATTCAATATTTCTCCTTTGCTGTTTCTGCTAGGATTTAGTTATTTTTATTTATCATGGCTTGGGATATTCTTTTAACAGTTATTAAAATAAATTTAGTATACTTCGATCAGAATGATTCGAATCAAAAGACACCAAAAAGGCCACGAACTATCTTAAATACCCAGCAGCGAAAAGCTTTCAAGTTAGCCTTCGAGAAGACATCGAAACCATGTCGAAAGGTTTTGTAATCATTCAAGGGGGTTTTTTCTTTTTTTTTCTGCAATTTCATATTAGATTAATTCTAAACTTTAATTATTATTTTACTTTCAGTGCTTTGTTTCAAATATTTCTAAAGATTCTATTGAAAAAAGAACAAGAATCAGTACAATTGCAGGTACGTGAACAACTGGCAAAAGAAACAAATTTAAGTGTGCGAGTTGTTCAAGTTTGGTTTCAGAATCAACGTGCCAAGGTAGGCCTTGAATATGTAATTTTAATAAGCCATAATCGTAATGTCTAAAACGAAGTTAAATCTTTGAACAAATTATAGAGAACTTTTGCACATTTTAAAGGTATAAAATGCTTAAAAATTAAGCTATGAATCGATTATCGAATATAATTTACTTTCCAAACATTTGAGAGACCTTCTAAAGTTGATTTAGACTGCTATTAAACTGATTAGACTTTGAACAGAATGAATTATTTCCAGATGAAAAAAATCCAGCGAAAACAGGAAGTATCAGAAACAAATGATACAGCTTGTTCAGAGATGGACATTAAATCCAATGATGAATTGAAATCCAACTGTGATTCTGCTGATGGTAGATAAGTTCTAATTTACTAACTATTAAATTAAATAACGTAATATTCTCGAGGAAAACACAGAGAAGAAAAAGATCTATAAAAGTTAAACTTCGAAAGATATTCCGAGGAATTGTTTCTTCTATAATTAAATTGCAAAGAATTGTTTCACTAATTTTTTTTCCTTATTAGAAACTTCTTAGTTATTTCAAATATCTGCGATGCCTGAATTTTTTCAAAAGCTTGAGGATTATTTCAATACGTAAATTAAAATATTTACATTACATTTAGATTGAAAACAACATCTCATTTTTCTGTATCAATCAGTTATAAGAAATGAAAGAATCTTAAAATAAATTACAGAGTTGGATTCTGAAAACGATGAGGTTGAAGTTGACGACATAGGAAGTAATGAAGAAAAAGGAAAAGAATCGAGTAATCCGATCGCGCAGCTATTCCACATGCACGCCACTTACTTCCTAGCATGAAATACAATTCTAGAATAATCTGTTATTTGATAGTTCAATCGGTGATATTTAAATATTAACAGTGTCAGTGTCAGATCAATGAAATAAAGATTGACGATGTGAGAAAAAGAAAGGAAAGGTGAATAGATCGAGCAGTCCGATTAAGCCTTATTCTCGGGAGAAATTTTAGAACGGAAAATTTCAAAATTGTGAATCCAACACGATCCACAAAATCAAAAAAAAAAAATTCGATATGGAAATCGGAAACTGTCCAGTTTTATGTTCTTCTAATTCAGAACGATATTCTGAATGTAATGAAAGTCTGCAATCTTTTCTTAGATCTGAGGTAGAACCAAATTTCAAAGTAATCTGCCAAAGTTTCTATTGCTATCAAGTCTTAATTTCAGTATGGAAAGCATGTATGATAACCTCAAGAGGCTAGCTGATTTATATATACTTCGAAAGTTAGCGAAGCATAGCAACACCAAAGTTTCTTAAATCGATTCTTAGTAATATGTGATCCTAAACGACTTGATTTGTTGAATACAGCATAATATAATTAAGATTTCAGCACGCCAGAATAAGTTTCGGATTCAAGTAAGATTATCGAATAGATACGAAAGTGGAAGGAATCAATTTGGCATAACGACTTACAATGTCTAAATTCTGCTAAATCTTATTTCATAGAGAATGCTCTAACTTTAAATAAATTAACATATTAATAGAAAGATTAATTTGCGACAATTAACAAAAAAATAACTGCTACTTTATCATAAAAAATAATAATTAAGGTTCGTTTTTTTTCCATTTAATTAGCAACCGTTCATTACCAAACACTAGAATTGTTTAGCAAAGTTTCTGATCTAGTGATGTTGAAATCTGTCATCAGATCTGTGTTCTCACATAATCTATTTCTAAGTTTTTTGATACTTTCAAATTAAACTTTGGTCAAATGATACGTGATACCGATCATTAGTCTGCTATAAAGAGTGTTAGCGTAATATGGCGGAAATTCTGTTATCGAGCACTTAAACAAGTCGAGAAATTTTTGTCAATTCAACCGGATATTCTGAAAATGACATGTTTGATATCTTTGTCAGAAGAAACAACGAGCAAGAGATACGCACGATAGCATACTAAGTTTTGCATTGGTTTAACTCTAAGAAGTCATCAAATGATTATTAATGATAGTACCACAAAATGTGGAATAAAGGAAAAATACTAAATTATCTCAGGTCAACAGTTTTTGTTTCAGAGTTTTATGGTTAATCTGCCTCTTTCCTTTACTTCTCTCAATCTCTTTTTTGTATTTTGTGGGTTGTGAATATTATTACGCAAGCAATTATGCAAATTATTTTTCATTTTCAGTCGAACTTGATTTATTATCATAACTAATGTTCACTACTGTTTGTCCACTTCAGTGGTCATTTAAAGCTGTGAAAATGAACTTCCTGAAATGGTTGGTTTGACAGTTGGTTAGGCGTGTTCATTGTCACCATGGTGATAGCTACCTCATCATCGCATTCATTTCACCGTTGCTATAGTTCAAATACCGTTTTTAATAATGAAATTTGAAATTTCGTAACTTTGACCTTTGAATTATGAGATATTTCAAACGTTCAATTTTACTGAATGGTACTAAAAACTTTTTGCCAACTTTCATTATCAAATCTAATTTGACTGGGCATGTAGAACTGAGTGAAGTAGAAAGAAGAAAATTCAATTTCCGTTTTCATTGTACAACATTGTAAAAACTTCTATCCATCTATGTTTAAATTCTATGATCTTTTCAGCTATTCATTTTCTTCACTGTTTAAATCTTCTTGAAAAATTTTTTTAATATAATTGAAGAATTTTTTTAATAGAGTTTAAACATTTTAAAACGATCATTTAAGCATATCCTTAATTCCAAAACGAATGTGCCACTCATTTTGTTGGACTTTTTATGAATTTAATTTTTGTACATTGATCGATATACTTTTTGCTTATTTCTTTTCATTTCGATCATTTCACACATCGTATTTAAAACTTTTTACATTACAAAAGTTAATAATTTCTAATTATATACAGATGAATGAATTCCAAACAACCGAAATTGTCAAATTTCATTGTGCTACTTAGTGGACAAATTGATAGCGCCGAGGTTTCTTCATTTAATACTTCATTTAATCTAAAGTATTACATTATTACTACTTACTTTTCTAGATTTTAGATTTAATGTTTAAAATATTTCCGCAGAATCTTTGTGATTTCGATTTACTTTTCAATAAGAGGTGAGATTTTGATCTTTTAAAAAGACGAAAAACATTCGAATAATCAGAAGTTCTTAGATTTACAAGCTTGAAAACAACGAGGCCTTTTAGGCCAGCTAAGACTGTGTTTAAATTATGGTAATAATTGCAATTGTAATCATTGCAAGTTTTTATTACCGATCTTATCACTCATTTATTGAAATTTGAAATTGTTTGTTGTCACTTAAGTTACCAATGTGAATTGTAGTTTCTCTCCTTTGGTAATTTTTACTGCAAATACTCATATGTATATGGTATTGACTGGAAGCAAGTTGGTGGTGTTCGTGAAGGACTTAGTGCACGATGTGGACGTGAACGTTCCGGAAATACTGATATAACTGTTGGTATGCCCATTGAAGCTACCTTCACCTCAACGTGTCCATTCGGTTGTAGGTTTTTGCTTAATTTATTTTAAAATTTCATATCCTTCATTTACCACCGAATTAAAACATAGCACTTAAAGATTTAATGTAGAAGATAGGAGTAGTTTATTAGATAATCACAGATTTCAACAAATATTATTAATATAGCAAGAAGCCTTTAGAAGTAATGAAGTTAAGGAATGATTCGAAACTATGCAGAATACTGATTGGAACTTCCCTTTTAGGAATTTGTAAGTAAGGCCAGGTAACAAAAACTCTATCATGCCTGAAATAACAGTTAATTTCAGGTATAAACTAATTGACATTACTTGAAATGTAAATTTATTTTAAATGGAATATAAATTGTTTGAATATTTACAAGTTATAAAAGGCATGGGATGAGTTACTTTCTGTAGCACGCTTATTTCATTTTACATTATACTTTAAATATCTTTACAAGACCATAATTAAGCATCTGTGTCAAAGTACACGTTATCTACGTAAAAAGTAATAAATAATTTATGCAGGGCCCCAAATTGTACTCACTTGCTACGGGTCAGATTTCTTTGGCAATGATGTTGTTTGTGGTTATGGAGCTGTACATATTCCAACTGTTCCAGGAAGGTAATTTTTATTTCTTACTAGTATTCGAGATTCAATGCTTCATGTTAATATATCTGATACTTCAGAATAGTTTTTTCTTCAATGAAATGTTATGCTTTATACGTTATTTTAGAATTAGTCATCACTTTGAATCTCTCTGATTGATAGTTTTCGTAGTTAGTAGATATCAAATGTAGATAAGTAGGAATGATAAGTGTACATAATTTTGTTACTTAAATATGGAAAGTCTCATTGCACTACTCGATTCCAGTCGCCTAACTGGAAATTTCCAAATTTCAATCCTCGAACATACAAATTTTAGGACGGTCAGAAAGATAGTATTGTTCGTACCGGAGGCTTCCACATTATTACAGCGTTTTATCGGATGGCTTACTGGGAAAAGAGCTGAATTTGTAGACTCGAGAATCACTGCAACAGCAGATGGTCGACAGGGTAAAAAATTCATAAAACTTTACAGTAATAGTTAGCTGTTTTGTTGTTGAATACTTCTACTTCCATAATTTTTTAAAAGCTGGAAATAATTTCGTGTGTCCTAATCTGCTGTTCATTCTAAACGATGATAAATTTACAGTTACAAAAGTGAGGAGCCAAGGAATCATCACTGTAACCATGGATATAGTACTTAAAGATATGAAGAAGTACGGATACAATGTGATACCATCATCATTATATAGGATATCAGAATGTCCTCTGCCTGATTTCACGAAAACATCTGATGAACAGGTTAATTCCGTCCAATTATAAAAACTAACCCTACTGTTCAATCAATTAATATTAATTTACTACTCCCTTGCTATTAAAATTGTTCTTATAGTGAGACTTGTGATCGGGAAGACCCAATTCGTCTTTCTTTTCCAGGTTCAAGTTCATCAAGAGGGAAAACTCATAAATTCAGTCGTTAAATCTAAGGAAGAAATTCCTGAGTGCGAAATCAAACCAGGACCATCAAACATCTCTCAATCAATGGTATCACGTGCTGCGTCGTCTCCGGCAACTCGACCTCTTCCTATGCCAAGACAGATGACAGAGGAAAGTACGGATATCGTCGGAGAAATCAGAAAGGGAACAATAGCCTAAAAGTTACCTATGTATAACCATCCCTATTTGTAACTTTTCGAATCAAAGTGTATCTTGATCAACTTGTTCTATTTAATTATTGCACATATACAGTTCATTAGTACTTATTTGGTATTTCATATGACATCGCAAAATCCCACTTCATTTCCAGCTTATCTGGAATCCTCCAGGAAAACTAACATAATTCCTAAAACTCTATCTCTATATCTATAATATTCTAAAGTCTAAATGCTTTGCTAAATCTGTAATTTGTACACACGATTAAAGCTATGATACTAAATTTCAGCAAAGGTTTCTACGCTTATATTACACTAAAATCATATCCTGCACAATACAATGCGCCTTATGGCAATCCATAAGGTAAAAGTCATCTGCAAAGCAAGAAAACAACAAAATTTATCGTAAAGACAATTAATAACAAGGAACCAATTATGTATACAACTTTGCATGTCCAAACAAATGTATACTTCACCGTATTCACTTCTCTACTGTTTTCGATTCTTTTGTTTCCTTGCTAGCGATTGTCTCTTTCTCATTCTCTGAGATCTTGCGCAAAGCTTCTGCTCTCTTCATTACTAAACGCTGCTCACGTCGTTTCCTAGATTCCTTATTTTTGGCACGACGTGCTTCTGCTTGTTCCCTGCAATCGTTAAACTACAGTAAAACACCGATTTTCTCAACAAACATTGCTTTTTTCTATGAATCTTAAAAATTTCAGCTACCAAAATATCCATTCTAAAAGCTGAGTTGAACTTCTCATTTTTAATAACAGATTTATACTCTTATGTGTTGACTGGACAGCGGAAGGGAAAAAATTGCTAGGAAAGACTTACGCCAATTGTTTGGAGCGCGTATTTTCAGTCTTCCTCTTAAAAATGAATTCCATTAAATTGCGCTTATTTTTGAATGCATTACCCTTGGCTCGAAGATAAAGGTCGTGGTACCTGCAAAGTACACAGATAATGCGGTAACAAAAAAAAAAAAGTCAATGTACGATATGCACACAAAATCTGATATAATTAGCGCAAAAGTTTGATAACTCACAGATGTTTGTCAATTTTCTTCGCTTCACGGTAACGCTTCAAAAGATGACGAAGAACGCGCATTCGGCGGATCCATAAAATCTTTTCCGGCATACGAGCATTCTGTGTACCACGCCTCTTTCCATGACCCATGTGACGACCCTACAATCGCCAATTTGAAAAAAATGTGACGGAACAGAATTGCTGCTAACCCTCCCCACATTCCAGTTTCCTAATACCGCTTAAAAGGCGAAGGCATTAAAAGATTCCATTTAAGTTTATTCTATCAGCTTTGAATGAAATGCTACTAAAAACAAGAAAAAATATAAGCTGGTATTAACAGACCTTTCTGCGAGCCTCCAAGTTTTTACGAGCACGATATCGTGAATGTACTGCGATTGGCTTACGAATTATCAAACCGTCTTTGACAAGTCTTCTGATATTCTGCCGAGAATTGGCGTTGGAAATTTCATTCGTTTCATTTGGATCCAACCACACCTTTTTCTTACCACATTTCAGTACATCTGAGGCTAATCTTTTCTGAAGCCGCAGGCCACTGCAAAAGTGAAACACTTGACTCATTTTATCAATCTGATGCATGCTAACGAAAAGGAACCAAAAAATCCTATGCTCGACACCTTAGTGTGGCGATTTCTTAAATCCATCCTCCTAACCAAAGATAAATTAGTAATGTTCATTTAAAACCTCGGATCAGTTAAAAGAGTTTAGCCAACTTAGCATAATACTGTAACATACCTCATGATGACGCGTTGCTATATCGGTTGATGGAAACAAAATATTACAGCAGCCTGAAATGGGAGTGGATGACATATTATATACTAAATAAGACAATCTGTGGACAGTGTTGCAGAGTATGTAAGATGTGAAAAAACTACGGAACACATCAAGTAAAAGTGAGAAGTTTAAGTCAACTGACATATGGATAACTCACGTTTCCAGCCTGGAAAAAATAGTTTTTTCACCTTCATTTGTTGTGGTATTTAAAAACAAAGACTTAAGAATATTTCAATGTTATTAAGTATATGAAGGCCAAGGGACCAGCGTAAGGAGGGTCCACTAGTCGCTTCAATACAAATAATCCGATGCACAATCTGACTGGAATTGTTCGTGGTTTGAAACAACAATTCTTTTTTTTTTAGTCTAACTTAATTCAACTATATGATTGCCACCCAATTCGTGAATAAAAGTTCAACAAAGATTCAACATTTACTGCAACACCGCAAACTACAGAATGCACCGAAAAGGATAGCCGGATCACATTACGGGAATCCGGGTACACGAAGCAAGCTGCCACATGCACTAATAGAACATACCCGTCCTCTCGCACAACAATAGAACCCTACTAACAATCCGAATGTGCCTACGACCGCAACGCATGACACAACGCAACGCATCGCGCTTGAGACGAAGCCGTTCATAACGATGATTCAGTTCAACCCCTGAGACCGCGCGATATTCAAATTGGGGGATTCAATAACTTGAACTAAGCGGGGAAAGGTAGATTGAGTGGGAGATCTAGCATGTGTGTACCTTTGGGATCTACCAGATATATGTCTGAGGTGTTGTGATATCTTTCCCAGTTAACTTATCTGGATTGGATAGATAGTACGATTTCACGAATGTCAACCTCAAGTTTTGGTGTGATGTTGAAGGATTGTAAATGTGATGTGCTATACGGTTAATCCAATTTAATATTTTCCGATGGTTGGCATCAGTTCGTATATTTGTTCGATTATATGAATTTGATTAAAACTATCGGATCGAGTCGATTTTTCCCAGTGAGCCTTCCTTCTTTCACTCTATGCGTCAAAGGTATGACCCATTAATTACGAAACTGGTTAACAGGTTGATAGGAATGGGGAGATTGAAATGAAGTATTGAATGTTCCAGACACTGAACCTTTGACTCATTTTTTGTTTGTAATCCGAATTAATAAGGTTTGGAAATTAAAATGCATGATGAGTCCACGGTCAGCTTACTGAACGATAACAGAAGCTGAGTAATGATTTCTCCTACATTTCTTATTCCAAGGAAGAAGAGAGAGAGGGAAGGGGAGGGATATGCGCTTGCGCACCCTTTCCTTCACCGTCTGTCCAAACTATCCTTTTGACTGGATGCATGAATTACTTATCTTACTCTGTTCTTATCATTTATGCTTTTATCATTTGTCCCATTTTGGCTTATTCCAGAGTTAGTAGTGTTCCGATATGAGAGAAAGGGTGAAATTTGAGGATTGTTGTCAGTCTTTGAAAGCTGTAATTCATTTTCTATTTTGATAGTGTTACCTTACTCTTTCATCGTTGTGTTATATTTTAGGACTTATAAAAGAGAGATGATGGTTAGTAAGGAATAAACAAAGAGTGATGAGGCAGCATACCCAATGAGGTGACTCTCTCTCCTATTGGACATATTACCTTAACCTGAGCTATTCACTTTGTCTACAGTTTCTTGCCAAGTTAGAAGCAGAAATAGAAGTTACAACGCATTTTGGAATCACTCATCATTTTTAGCATATTTCAGTCGTTAGACATATAAAGCTCGAAGTGAATAGTTTCTTATCTTTTTCCAGGTTTCTTCTATCTCAATATATATTTGCTGAATTACCAATCTTGCTCGAACTGATTCCATTTTCATCCAGCGTCATTTTGTTGCTGTTTTTAGACAGAATTATTTGTTCCTAATAAGACTGATTAATTTAAAAAATGAAACAACGTTCGTTTAACCTTATTTGCCATTCATCCGTTAAAATAAGACTTCTTATTTCCTTTAGGATTGCTTGGGACTAAGAAATGCCGTGGTAATGGATCAGCAAGATTTGCCAATGTCTTCAAGGGTCAGTACAGCAACTAATGAACAGGAGAAGAACCGTAATGTTGTTGCGGATGAAGAACTTACCAAAGATAGGGTTATGGTGAGGCATAGTACCTATGATGAAGAAGACTGTAGCTATATGCTACGTGTACTCGGTAAGTTTTGATATATGATATTTATTATAATTGTGTCAGTGTACATGTTTTCATTGATTAATTGCGAATACAGTATCAAATTCATTGATGTGTTAGATTTCAGAAAAGGATGCCTTCTCGATGGTTGTTTCTGCTTTCCGTGCTCAAGGAATGCTAAACGATTACAAAAGGGTATTACTGGAACATCTGAAAACAGCTTTGTTGTACGTTTTCATATTTTATTTAGTTTAATTTCTAGCTATTTAATTAATGATCATTTTGTGATGTTTATTCTATGATAGTATGTTTATGTAGAGCTAGGGTGCAATACACAATTTTTCTTTCCATGGATGTTTGGTTAAAGGAATCATAATTTTATAGTATATCTGATGAATCTTATCACGCTGAAATACGACAAGCAGCTAATGATGAAGTATTAACGAAAATAGCGCAAACGTATGTCTTTTGATTTTGTGACTTTATCCACTATATGCAGAATGATTGATGAATGCCCGATTTAGTACTTATTGATGTACCTTTTATTGTAAATGGAAGGATATTTAGTTGAAGCGGTTTTCAATGTTAGATCTAATTTGTAATGGAATTAACTCTACTACTTTGTAATTATTTCTTGCTGCGAAAATTCTTTCTTTTTTGTAGTTTAAATCCATCGTATGATACATATGCACAGTGGGGAATCGAAGGCTTGGATCCGATACCACATTATGACGACGTGAGTTTCAAAATTGAAAAATATGCGACACATAATTATTTCCCGAGATGTTTTAATTTCGCTTTATTTTATTTGTATGTTTATTTGTCAAAAATCTGTTGTCTGAATGCAAGATGATTGTCAAATATTGTTTTTGCAGCACTTGCGATTGATATTATTCGGCAGGCAAAATCATTGTATTTTATTACTTAGTTATTATTTTGAGATTCCCATTCAAGAAGATATTGGTGATGACAATAATGTAGACCAAAATGTTGCGAATGAATTGCTAAAACTTGCAAAGGCACATAATGAAAGACTGCGAAACGTAAATACCGCACTGCATGAAATGATTGCGTTACCCAAAGCTCCTTACGGTAAGTTATTGAGTTCATCGTTTTGTATGTACTTTGTTAACTAGAAATATGCTAGATTACAAAGAACAAATTTCTCTGCTGTAAAACCGTTCATTTGAACTTTGCTTCATTTATGATTTACAGATTCCTTTTATCCTTTTCGAAATGTGTTTGTTACAGTTCCCGAAAGATTGCGCTTGTTACTGCGTGAAACGGAGAGCGATTATGAAGGACGTCTTGATACATTGTATTCTGGCGAAGATGAGAGCAGTACACGGACTTCTCGTATAACCTCTGGTCTCATCAAAACTGAAACATTGGTTGTTAAATTTCTCTTGATATACGTCTCTTAGAACCGCGAACTTTTTGGTATTAGGCAGATGTAATTTTTTTGATACGTTTCTTCGTGATGTTGACATTATCTTCATTGTATGTCGCTTAAAGGAGAACCGGACCGTTTTTTACTTTTTGGTGCTATTCGATTTCTAATACTTACGAATACTTTAGTGTATGATAGGATAATCCTTAAGGTTTTTTTTCCGAGATTTTATTAATGTTTTTGACTTAAAAAACAGTGAAATCCTGTTATTATTTCAAGTTAGTGGTAATTCAGATATAACACGAATTTTTCAGCCATTCGATGGAACTCAACAATTTACAAGAATTGCGCAGAGTGCAGAGGAATTATATGTTAATAATTCAAGCCAGAAAACAACGCTTTACTATGACGTGACACCATCAACAAGTACAGCACGTCCAAGTTCCCTTGAATTGACGACATCCTGCCCATCTTCGAGTTCCAGTTCAACTCCAATTATTACTTCTGCTGATCAAGCTGTTCTTATATCAAAATGTGGTGTTCAAGGTTGTTTTGGATTAAACTTTTTGGCGTGTTTCAAGTTACAGCTTCTTTCTCTATTTCGATTTTCATCTTTGTTCATTCCAATATCAACTCTCTATCTACATTCTTCCGAAAAAGGGAAATCGATACAGAAGAGGACATCGAATTTTTTTTTATTCTTAAATCATGGATTTTCTTTTTAATCGAAGGATCTTGCCTCAAAGTTGGATGATGCTAGTTGCAGGTGATGAAGATTTTGATTCGCAGATGGCTGGAGAATATGTAAGACCAAAAAAACGGCGGGTAAGACAGGTGACATTCATTTTTCAATGCTTAGTTACAATGAAAAAGTGAAAATTCACTGATTACTTTTTCCTCATAGTGTTAAGATTTCTCCCTTTTCCCAAAAATGTTATTGGAAACCGAGAACAAATAAGAATAGAAAATAGATGAGATACAAATAATTTCTCTTTCAGATGGCAATCATTAGTGAAATTCTATTGATTTAGGTAAAGTTAGGGAACTAGTAAAGCCGTTCAAGAGCAAGCATATCTCAGGGATAGAGCTATGTATGACTGAAGTTGGATTTCATCCTCTTATATTTCTTTTTTTGCGTCTTATATTTTCCTGATTCCGAAATTTGATTTTTCTTTTCATAGTTTTCTCATCTATTCAATTTTTTATTTCCTATAGTACAGTTTGAATATCTTTTTTTCTTTAGCGCGATTTGTCTGCTACATGTGCGCGAGTGCTACCATTCAGGTTCCAGTCGCCAGCTCCGGGACAAAAAAGTAAACCCATTCGTGGGAACCCTGATCGGCGGTATGTTTAGTGAGACTTATTTTTTAATTATGAAGATTTCATGACAATTTGTCAACTCTATTCGATGGTGTTTTGAGTTTTAATTTTAAATTCACTTCACTGCATTCTAGGATAGTTGTTTAATAAAGTATTGGAGTTATTGATAACTGGACAGTTTACCAATAAAAAAAATAATGTTGAAAATCCCATCCCGCTAGGGTGGTCGTAATTTAATTCCATGGTATAAATTAAAAACAAAAGAATTTTGGAAATTAAAAGCATTACCATTCAGGTACCAAAATCATCCGAATGACCGAAATTAAACTAAAAGTTGATTTAGGATTTGAAGTTAAAAATTGAAGACTTATTTTTTAAATTGATACTCGATACTGATAATTACAAATTAGGTTTTATATTTTCAGCCACTTTTTTCGACGCCATACTCATTTCAGGCCACCAAGGCAGACATCACCATCAGGTATCTCAAGTTTCACATCTACGTCGTCATTGCCAAGTAATCCATCAGTCATCGGTGCTCATTCCTCTCATAGTGCAGCACTCCCAGCGTTCCGTACCATACCTACGAGTTCCACCGCAGTTAATTCCGGGAGATTTCATCAAGTCCCTCATCTGTTTACCTCAGGTCCAAACATATATTGAAATGTTTGTTTGTCTATAAATAACTTTACAATACAAATAACTCTAAAGAAAACAATGTAGATTTCAAAGTGTCGATCTCTGCAATGATGGATGGATAAATTAGAAGGAAAGCAGTAGGACTAGTTAGATTATTAGGTAACTTTATATATATATTTTAATAACCAAGATAGGATAATTAAATTTAGATGTTTCACAGTTCGGATCTCTTAAATATCTACATACTAAAGGCTTAGGATCTTATTTCTAATGCTGCGAAACTCTTGTGTAAAATTATATAGCGTAGACATATTAAGTGCAGTTAAGCGTTTGATAAAATTTGCTATAATATATCAGTATTAAGAAGCAAAACATTGCATTTTATTCAGGTGTGGTTGTAAAACGTACCCGAACACTGTCGTCCGGAGGGAATGAACCCGCAATTTTGGATGGAACTTCTTCTTTCCCTCGGCAGTTATCCAATGCCCAGAATGTGTTTAGGATACAGCAACCAGTACAGCGAGCATATATAAGGTTTGAAGCGTTATTTGCTATATAGAAGTATGTGTATAATTCAGAATAGTTGATAATGTCGTTGTAAATGAAAAATTTCAGCTATTGTAACTGAAAATCCATGCTATATTTATGCTGAGAATCTACTTATATTCTTGCCGCAAGAAATACTAAGTGTTTCTTCAGCGAACAGAAGATTCTGTACTAGCTTTAGTAGTCTCATTTTCGACGTCAGAATGTCAGAAAGGATCAGAAAGCGAATTATCGTCTTTCATTCAGTTGCAGATGAATTACCAAGCTCAACATTGCTTTGTATTACTTTCTTGAAATTCTTAAGGGCAATCTTTATGGTGTAAAATGCTCCTTTTGTTGGAAATTTGTATTGGGTTTTTCCCATGTTATGTTTTATTCTGTAGATCCTCCAGTGGACAACGATTTTATGCATCACCAATAGTATCAGCCTATAATAATCCAACTCGACCTTATTACGGCAGCCCAAATACCGTTGTTGGATTCATGCGTTCAGTACCATCGAGTTCGCCGCGTTCCTCTTATACTATATCATCTGGACCTAGTACATCATCTGCATGCCATTTACAGCCACAAACAATAACTTCGAGTGAAATTCAACGTTTAGTTGCTCAAGCTGCTGCATCCGGTCAGCCACAACAGTATCGTACCGTTAGAAGGTTATTATATTTCTAATATTTTTAATTCACGGAATGCTCTGATTTGATCTTACAAAAAAACTAATTAAACTTCATCAGTTTTTAAAAATCATTTTTTAAAGCGGTAGAGAAATTCAGTCATCACCAAAAAATTCTTTTTTTCAGACCGCCACCTCGACCGGTTGTTCTAACCAGTTCGTCACGCTTTTCGGTTGCAAATCAACGTCAGGGATTTTCGACTTCCGTTGCACCGTTTATAAATTTAACTGAGATGACAGGACCGAATTCGTGTTCTCTACAGCAACAGCAGCAGCTGGCTGTTCATCCAGCACTTCGAGTAACCCACCGTACTTTACCATCATCATCCGCAGTTGCAGCAGCAACACAACGTACACATACCGTTCCTTCAACAACACTTGATGATAACACCTCCCTCGCAGCCAATATGCAATTGCAACATATTGATAGTGGTAATCTGGAGTTGCAGCAGTCCGATCTAGATACTATCGCAGCTGTTAATTCTATAACACAAGGTTTTATTTCTGCTTTGAAATGAGAAGCGACATTGTTTATTTACATTTGCAAAGTAATGAAACTACTATTAGTTCTCAAAATAATGAAATTGTTCTGCATTACATGACACTTCGCTTTCAGTCATGTTATATTCTGCCTCCACATTATCACTTCAGATATATATCGCTTTCAAGTTCCCTTCATATCGCTAACAATGATTTTATTACTGTTGCACTTCTAAAATTGTGGTCGCTACCTATTTTTATCACTAATGGTGACAGTATTGCTTTAAAAAATTGTTTACATTAGATGTGGAACCATCCTAATAAATCGAGTCATTTCTGCCAATACAACGAACTCTCGAAAAATCATAGGAGTCAGAGCTTGAGTTCTTATTAGTTTCAATATTTTTTTCCCTGTTTCTCAGTATGTGATTTCGTGCAGATGATTTCATAATTTTATTTAGGTGACGATGGAGCAATGGAGCAGGAACGTGGAACAGATATGGATAAGTCAGTGGTTACAGTAAATCCGGATGAGACTTTATCGCAAGGTATAAGTTTCTTATCTGATCGCTTTGTCAATAAATAATGTAACAAATTGCATAAATAACTTTGCGTAATTATATTATAACTTCGAAAATTGTGGGTAGATTGACATATTGATGTTCGCATGAGGCTATTCAGAAAATTTCTGGATTTGATAACAACCTCTCCAAGAAGTCATTATTACTTTTGCAATTTCAGTTCGTTTGGAATGTGATGAAGTGTTACTTCCCGAATCACGTTGTGTCTTACCCAATTATGATAATAATCCAGCTAATGTTCAAGTAGCACAAAATCAGCAACGTTAGTTTTTCTCCATTTGCTTCAGTTTATACTTTCGATGTATTAACAGTGAATATCCTTTTGTTTATGCTCCATTCAGAACAGACCAAGGTCAGACCATCAACTCA
Source organism: Dipetalonema caudispina (assembly GCA_013365325.1). Taxonomy (NCBI): domain Eukaryota; kingdom Metazoa; phylum Nematoda; class Chromadorea; order Rhabditida; family Onchocercidae; genus Dipetalonema; species Dipetalonema caudispina. The sequence continues at coordinate 65,063 of JABVXV010000177.1, forward strand.
AATTGTGTAATTAAGCACTGATATATTCTGAAAATAAACAGTATTCTTGTCCGCAACATTTCCTTATGAAATGCGATGTCGAGGTCATTCCAGTGAAGCAATCTTATCTATAATTTATTGTTTTATCAAGATTTTGGATTTGTCAAAATCTCAAATGTAATTTTATGATTTCCATATTAGCTTTTTCAGGTGCTGTTAGCGAAGAAGTTCCCACGATTGTTAGTTATAGTGCAGAGAATCAGGATGGAAATCATAATCGTGCCACTCATTTGGTACCGGAACAATATGCTAATGGTCTAATTCATCAGGAAGGACAAAATGTTATTAATTATGTCACTGCATCACAGTGCATTCAATGAGAGCAATTTATCGTCGAGTTTGTTGCTCTTTTTCACACTATATTTATAGGTTTCAAGTTGTGGATTTATTTGTACTTTCAATCTTTGTTGCATCAGTGTTATTATGATGGAATGATTGAGTATTGTAGTATTGTTTATATCGATTCAGTTTTTTGACAATGTTCTTGTTGATTATGTGCGGCCTTTAGAGTTTGAATTTAATTTTTTCCATTTAGGACTTAATTTTTTAAATTTAGACATCGCATATTCCAGTTTTATTTTGACTTTGAAGGGACAAGCCGAATAGGGAAGCCAATGACACAGCTTGCTGTTGTGTGAATCTCTTTTTCAACTAATAGTTTAGAATCCGTGGCTGTGTAGAGCACAAGCATCATCAGTCTCTAAAGCAGTACTTTGAGGATTTGATAATCATTCTGAAATAGTTTGTTTAAAAATTAATTTATTATATTTGTCGTTTTGTCCAGTGTACTGTATGTTTTTTCTTATAATTCTTATGGAATCTAATGACATTGCTTACAGTTGTGCTTACACGCATGCTAAATTTAATTGTTCATGTATATGTATACCTGAATTGAATTTCACTCAAAGAGGCCTTCTCTAGCCGATTTTCTATAATGAATGAGCTTTTGTTTTCTGTAGACATGATTCCCATTGTATCTGTATATCAACAGTATAAGTAAAAGGTCTTGTCCCGTAAATTCCTCTAAAAATTCAGATATTGGAATAACAAGTGTGTCGTGGCGGATAATTTTGCTTCAAATTTACTTGCCCAAATTCAAAGCAATATTCTAGTTGCAATCCTGTTGTTGATACCGGAACTATTGCTGCAAGACTTCGGTATTTTTCTGCTTTGCAAAACTCACGCTTTAGCGTTGTATATTTGTTTACACCCGCGGCGCTGTGACACTTAGCTCTTGGTTATTGTTAAATTTTTATTATAGGTTTTGTTTGCAAGGTTCATAGCAATGCATTTTAAAAATATGTAAAATCAGTATGGCTGGCTATTGTTTGAGCAGTAGCAATATTCGCTTGTAGTTCCAAGCATGCTTGTTTCTCCTGGATTCTCCCATTTCTTTTCTGGAATAAGAGTACTTGGTTATAAATAATGTGTTGTATATATGTTGGCTAAAGCAAGCTCTGAATAGAAACAAGTGTTTGGTATTACCAGTTAAGCACCTTAGGTTTCTTATACTACTTCCATTGGAAAAAATTACTTTGATTCCATGCAAAAATTTCGAATGCGTCGTGCGAATCCAAAGAGTTAGGAGAAGCACCGGTTGGTAGCTCGGCAGAATCGGAATCACTAAGTCCCAGAAAATTGTGAAATATCATGTTCGTGTTGCTCAGTGGGTGTTGATAGGTATTCCTGAATTATACTTGCTGAACGATTTGAAAGTACTGGTGATCATTGAGAACTACCTTCCTCTACTTGTATTTATCAATCGTCCATCACTCCTAACACATTCCTCTTTACATCTTGAAGATTGTTTTAGTTGCGTTTGATTGAATCGTTCCTTTCAGTAATTGATCAATTAGATACTACCATTCAGCACGACTCATTTTTCGGTAGAAGCTAGCATATCGATTGCCAAACTGTTTTATTTGATTTTTCCGACAATAAATATTTTTGCCAAGACTTCGGTTCAGGTTGATTTATTTAGAATCATTACCATAAAGGTATTCATTAGGAAACAGTAGATATTGTCTACGTTCAAAATGAGTGAGAAAAAAAAAAAGTTCATCGAGGCATAATCCAAATTAATCCAAATTCTCAAACCCAATATTGCGAAAATTTTTGAAGTTTGAACCTTTCATATGAATTGAACTGGCGGTTTGTCAAAGTGTCGGAATCAAAAGTTGCTGTTCTGAAATTTTTGAAGTGCAAAGGATTGAAACATCTAGTTAAATGAACTTTTCGCTCTCATTCATGACCCTTGATCTACACTAATTTATTTTTAATATTTTTTTTAGTCAAAATGATCCAAAGAAATTTTTCAAGGATAGGAACAACGAAGTATCTCGTTGTGACCGAAATTGTTTGAGTTGAAATTATTTTCTGGACTGTAATTAATTCTTAAAAGTCTCAAATATTACTTTTGAGTATTTTCCGCAGGAAGAGGGAATTGATCACTGGTACTTGAAAAAGTGGTAATGGTCGACTGTGACAATCGAACGTCATCCTGTAACTATCTATGAAATCGCTTCTGTTATTACTATTTATACTTTTAAATTCATAAATTAAGGACCGGTCTTCCTTCTGGTTTTTATAATGTTTAGTTCAGTAATGCTATGAATTAAAGTCTTAAGACTTACACCAACGTGAAGGTCAAGATTGTAGTAAGAGCTTTCCTGTGCTTGTGGATCTACAGATGATTCGCGTTCCGCTTCCTCTATTTTCGTTTGTTTCCTCAACAGTTCGGCTATCAAACTTTTCTGCGGTGGCATCTTATATAAAAGCTAAGCTTATTAATACTCCAAAAATTCCTTCATTTACTAATTCAACTCAAAAGTTCCTGAATTTTCTTAAAATCATGGACTATAATTTATGATACCGTCACCGTCATCATTCTCTTCTGAACATCCCTCAGTCCTAAATATTTAATCAATTTCAGCACCATTTCAATGATTTCCTCTTTTTTTTTTTGATTACGGTTGAAATTATTTGATGGAAATAAGCGCTATAAAGCCCAATTTTCCTTGTTAAAATTGCTAACATTGCCAAGGTCTATGCATTACGTAAGGTATTTCTGAAACACTAACATATAATAAATTTTTAATTAACGAAAAGTAATTACTACTTTTATCATTTTTCAAAATGATACTAATTTAACTGTTTCTACAAGATCTTACACTCCTTTTTTGTGATCAAATCTCGGTTTGCCCCTTTATTCCATCGCATTACTACATTTGTATCGTAACATAATTAGAATATCTTATCGTCAGTGACTTGATCACGAATACATAGTTTAAGTTTCATTTTACCTTATCTACTTTTCATTAACTTTTAATTGAAAATGTCGTACGTTTGAAGTTAAATTAGTGTAACTAACATAAATGCATTTTTTCAGCAGAAATGTTGCTGCATCGGAACGCTCTTCTGACATTCCTTTAAAAAGTTTTCCATGAAAAATGAATATGTCCATATGAACCTTTTTGCGATCAACAACAAAAACTAGTTAGTTTTTTTCAATTAAGTGTTTGACAATTTAATTAAATTATATGTCTTATGATGATTACGATATTTATTCATTACCACTTTCACTCATTAGTTCATCTTATCTCATACTATAACAAAAGCGCAAACTTTGGCGAATAAATGAATGAAAAAGCGTACTTTGAGACCGCCTGCTAATTGAATGTTCTCAAGAATAATTGAGATTTTTCATATTTTCCGCTATTTATACTCTTTTCCTTCTCCTCAGCAACAGATGTGTCGATTCGGACAAATGTTAGGTAATAAATATGCAATATATTAATCGATCGTGATAAGATCGCATTTCTCACGCAAAGTTTCACATTTAGAACTACCACTGAATCATTAATTTTTTTTCAAAACTGTTCTGAATGATATGACGAAATTCATCATTGAAATGAGTCAAAATATTTGTCAAATGGGAGATAGCATCAATGATGGTTTCTATCCATTGCTACAACACTCAGCAAAACTTTTCTCGTCATCTGCGCAATTACTCTTGCTTCTGAAGTTTGTCCCTTCTCCTATTCCTTCTGCTATAAAATTAACACATCTAAATTATCAATCATCATTTTTCTTTCTTTACTTTTACTTACAAATTGACAGTCTGTTCTGTCCTCTCTTTTTTGCAAAAAGTTACTTTAGAAAAGGAATCCAGAAATTCGTGATTTTCATGATTTCAATATTCTTCCTTTCTTCCCCTTCCTCCCCCAATTTCGATTTCTTGTTATTGTAAATCAGAATCCAGTCTTTATTAAATTTCGCTAAAATTGAGTTCTTTGATCCATTTTCCCTTAATTCTTCATGAACGAAGAGGAGGAAATACTTTGGTGTGAATACGTTAAGTTTACATTATAATCAATTTCTTGTTCTATGAAAGTAATTTTACGACTTTCGATATCCGATACTCCTGGTAGATTTCATAATTTTCTGATTTAATCTATGGATGATATAGTTCAAATTATAAAAAAAGCTCATTAACTATCTCGTTATCTGTTCCACGATTTCTGACATACACTACCTCCACTGCGATCAATAGTAATTAATATTCAGGTGTTGAAATAGAACTGCAACATTCACTGAATTGTTTCAGTGAATTGATTATTAAAATCGTCCTGAGTCGTAGATCATCTGAAAGCAATCCTATGGTTAAATTTATCCTCGGTAATCATGAAATATTGTAGCAAATCAGGAGTACTTAACGATCTTTCGCAGCATATTTTCGGTGATCCAATCAACTTTTTCGGTTTTGTTGTGCTTTCTTAGAGCATTCTTAGTCTGAGAAGATATTTCATTTTTTGCATGTTTTATTTGCTCAATGTACAAAATTACACCATCTACGATTTGGTCCCATGAGGACCATCTGATGACAAGCTAGTAATCGAATGGATTCTTACTGGAATTGCTCAAAATTTCACCTTATGTTAAAGTTGTCTTGAGATAAATTTTGAGGTTTTAATTTTAAGAATCAATAAACTCAAATTCAATATACCCTGTAAGCTATACTAATCACTTTTGTGACAGTTACGATACTACCAGTCTATTGGTGCAAAGTCCATCTTTTTCAGCTTTCAAAGAAGTAATTATTTAATTAATAATTTGGTGTTCTATCATGGAAGACAATTTTCCTCAGAATAATGCTGCTTGGCACCTCACTCTTAGTTTCCCGAATTCAAAGCACTCACCCGGTTGTAGTCTTTTCTATGAAACCGAAATTGTGTCAACCAACTTCTTTTTTATCACATCATGTTTTTCACTTCAATATTCATCGACACTTTGTTCTTTTAAAACTTCATTATCGGTGAGAAATATTATTACTTAAGTTATATGCAAGATATTATTACGAATAACTTATAAATTTTACAAATATTTTAATCTCTACATTTGAAATTTGGGAATATTATAGAAAATTATATTCGAGCAAGAAAATTTTCAACATTTATCGTCGGCCTGCAATGTATTTATTCGTTGATGAACAATGCTTGTATAAAAGTAATGACAAATGATTCATTAAACACTAATATACCTATGCATACATTTAAATGCTTATCCAACTTTAAATATTAGTGGAATATATAAATAGAAGATGGAAGTAGGGGTCGACAAGTGATTGATTGATTGCTAGCAGTTGTCTTATCATTATTAATATATGGCCACTTTTTTTATCTCTACGGTTTCTCTTATTGTCACCTTTGGCCTTTTTTTTTTATTTTTCACTAAATATTGAATCGTTTTGATATTTTAGTCTTTTCGAGACATTTAGGCTACAAACATACTGTTTGCAAGTACTTTTTTGTTAACTGAAACTGTAAAATTCCGTTTCTCCCTTTTTTTTGTCAAAGAAGGAATGTGTTAAAAAGCTTGTATTCAGGATATTAATTCTCTGAACCAATCAACTAATGCCATTCGTTTTTGTAACTTTGAGTACCTCAAATGACAAGTGAAAAGAAGCATTTAATTTTTGGATTTCCCTCCTACATTATCATGTATAGTTGATACAAATAAAACGCATCCCTACATCTTTGTATAACCGTGTCGTGATGAAACTGTCGGGAAGTGTGAACTGTCATATTCAATTTTCCACCAATTAATTTGATTCAACAGCGTCCATCATGCAGAAATATACCCTCCCCAAATGAGCCAATTTATCGCCCTTTCCACTTCATCCTATTTTTCCCTTGCATAACTAGAAATTTCATCATGTATGAAATAGATTCAATTTCATTGATTAGTTGACTAATTTTAAGCATATGATATTTGAACCCATAAAAGATCATTCCTATTCTTTCAGCTTCTGACACAAAAAAAATTCGCTCTTCTTGCACACGCTTCCATTAGAAATCAGTACTAACCTTCAGTAAAAATCAATCATTCTTCTTAAAAATCATTTCAAACAAGACCATATATTTACGATGAAAGAAGAAGTGTTTAAAAATATCAACCACAAATCATTCTCGAGATGATGAAAATACATCAGTTAAATTAAATTTAGAATATTGGATGGAGAAAAGTGAGAGTGTATGAGATAGATAGAATTGAACATTACACATAACATAATATCGTAAGCATTTCTTTATTATAATATCGTCGCATATTCGTAATAATCTGTTGAATAATCACTAACTCCAATCAGTAACACCTAAATATTTCATATTGGGACTGATGCATTTACTGCATTTTACAACGATATATCACTTTGATTGTGTTGGTCGGGGTCGAGTAAAATCTATGTGATTTGGGAAGAGATGGGTGTGACAAGTGGTGCCAGTTGTGATGGCGGTCATCATTTTCGAAGTGTTGGCGATTCTTCACCAGTAATTTCTTTTATATATCCAATATTTTCGAGAACTTCTTTTCATCGTTTTAGGAAGTATCCCTTTGCATTGTGGATTGCATGTTTTATCCGGGGACGGCGACAATCCGGTAGCAATTGTATTCCGTTGATGTCTGCGCCCTCACGCCAAATCAAATGTGTTGTAGTTGGTGATGGTACGGTTGGTAAAACATGCATGTTGATATCATATACGACCGATTCGTTTCCAGTAGAATATGTTCCTACTGTGTTAGCTTTCTCATTGTTGTATAAATTCATCTTATTTTGCCCAGTGTATCAGTTTCCATGGCTTTTCTCTATCCAACTTGCATGCCTTATGGGTTCTATCGAGAGTAGTCTTGTTTCATAGTTTTTTGGAATTAAATTCTCATTACTGGGAAATAGATGAGGCTTTTCATGATATCTGGATGTCGGTAGACGATTTTGTATGAAGTATGGACTTTATTTTACGTTCTAGCAGACCAAGGTGTACTGGAAGGGTCATTTATTTTAGTTATCCCTAACAATAACTATCCGGTAAATAAACTAGGGGTAAAACAGAAACAATATAGATCAGAGAAGTATTATGGTTATGAGCACACTGACAATATTTAAATTTTTGCTGGTAATATTGTGTCGCTCTCCCTTAAATTTTAATAAAGACTTTTTAAGGTTCGATAACTTTTCGGCGCAAATGACAGTCGATGGACATCCTGTTAATTTAGGTTTATGGGATACCGCTGGACAAGTAACTAAATTCATTTATTTTCTTATATTGTTCTTTGAAACGGCCTCTTTTAATTTATATTACTTCCATAAACGAACTCTATAGATAATAGTAATCTTTTCAGGAAGATTACGACCGCCTCCGGCCGTTGAGCTATCCACAAACCGATGTCTTCGTGTTATGTTTCAGCATCGTTGCTCCGGTTTCTTTTGATAATGTCTTGACTAAGTGGATACCAGAAATACGACACAACTGTCCGGATGCACCAATTCTGTTGATAGGTTGACATTAATTATACTTTTAATTGCATGTTATGGCGCGTAGTGAAATCTGAAACGTAGGGTCAAAAAGGATATCAGGTTGCTATATCTCGATTCACACTTCCCAGTTGATATTCCACAAAGGGAGACGGGCTTAGTTTCCAGGGACGAAGTTGGATTTACGGGACGATCCGGAGACCCTAAGGCAGCTGAATGCTGATGGCAAACAACCAGTCACCAAAAGCCAGGGACAGAAAGTTGCAAAGCGAATCAGAGCTGTCAAATATCTTGAATGTAGTGCCTTGACGCAGCAAGGTCTAAAAGCAGTGAGTTAATTATTGTTTTTCACTCCATTGTTTTGGCAATTTTCGAATATGCTGTAGACTTCCAGCGCAGAAATCAATTCAGCTACTGTCATTTTGGTATTGAAATGAAATTTTCAAGTTATGGTGTTTGGAATAGAGAAAAGAGAAAGTTTCAAAAGACTACCGTTGCTTCCTTTTTAATTTTTTGATTTTATAGAAGTTAAATATTCCAGGTATTTGAAGAAGCAGTTCGAGCAGTAATAGCACCCAAACCAACTGGTAAAAACAAGAATTGTGCGGTTCTATAGTATTCGTTTTTTGCATTTTACACGAAACGCGAAAGTGCATTCAGTAAGTCTGCAAATCAGTGTTTGAAGAGATAGTGCAATTTTCACGACTTACAATTCAAATTAGGTTCAGATTCGGTGTCAGGTTTTGTTAATAACCCTATAGGCTTCTTTTTTCTGATATGCCTTACCATTTATATTTTTCTCTTTAGTTGCTTTAGTTGTTTTGCCCTTAACCAAGCGTTTTAAATTTTGCTAAAGTATGGAAAGTGTATCCTTCTCTTTAGTAATTATGAGGGCGTATTTCTCGATGCTGCCGCCTCTGGTTACATTTTTGATGCTTTACAATTTTCTCAAAGCATTTTGGATATTGTTCTCTAGAAATAATCATATTCCAAGCACAACTTTAATAATTTACTATTTATTTTTTAAAAACTTTTGGTTCACGTCAAATAAAGTTTCTTCTTTCTCAACTGCATTTCTTTACTTGTGATTCCCACTGCTAGTATTTCTTAGCTTTGAGCTACTTAAAAACGTGTTTCCGTTTTCTCGCAAGGTCACTTAGTGCGGTGTGTTTTTATGGCATCAATCATCTTTCGCATACAGCTTTTGATTTGTTTATTTTATTGCCTCACTTCGTTTTCTTGCGCCTTTTGAACGCCTTCATTCTGCCGACGAATCAAATCGCATTTGTAAATGGTTAGCTTTTAGCAACGATAGTACTGTTTATCCGGAATTACTTAATCTTTCGTATTCTTATATCGATGTCGATGCGGTGACATTGCTCGCTATCAAACGCTGCCTTAGGTCCGTAGTTGTGGATTAAACGGTTTCATGTAATTATGTGTAGTGTTTAAAAATTTGGATTTATTTGGTTTCTCAGTATTCCGATATTTCACACGTCTAAAGCATTTCAAGCAAGAAGTGCATGAAGTTCTCATCTAGAATGCTACTTTTCTGTTATGATGTTATTTCAACTCCGTTCACTTCTATCCATATTCCATACTTTTATCTAATTTTTCATACCATTATCTTGTTATGAGAACTTTTTTGCAAGCAATCTTGTTACTAGTTACAGCTAAAATGCAGATTGATTTACAATGGTTATAATATTTTGTGTTTTATGTACTGATAGTAAATATCGATTCTTTAGCCACTTATTGATATCTGATTGATTTCTATAACTTTTTTTGTGGGATCCGGCTGGCTATCCTCTTAATCAGCTGATCCCACATTTTTTCCTTGTTCTTCAAAATAAGATACAGGAAAAAAACATGGTATCTACCAGCAACATATAAGCTTCTGTCATCCCTATTTCAGCTAAGACGCAATGAGGTCCCCATTCTTGATTATTGTGAAAATCAGCTAAAACAAAGGCTACTTTTAAGCTGTGTGTTCCTTGGAGATATTCCTATTCAGTGGTCAGAACAATTCATAAAGTCAAATTTTATCTGAGGAAAGAATTGCAGCACATGCGACGCTTTGATTTATTTCATCGAACAAGAAATGCACCCACAAGTACACGGATTACGGTTTGAAATAAGAAAGACAATTAAATTAAGTTCGTATGAGAGAATCTGCAAAAACCGATTTCCGCTACAGGACCATTCCGGTGAAAAGTGACTATAAATTTAGAACTGTGATTAAAATCCAATTGCTTACTAATTCGCTGACCGCATTCAGATTCGGTTTGAAGGGTAAATAGTCTCTAATCAGTAGTACCACCTCCAACTTTCTCAAATCCAAAGAAAAGGACAGAAAGGAACGGAAGAAACCGGAAGACTTTCCTACTACAATCAAACAGAAACATATCGTTCAAAAATCTTTGTTTTATGAAATATTTCTCACCTCAAAAAGAGAATAGACACAGCCAAAAAGCTCATACTGGAAAAAATTCTCTGATTAATCAGAGGAAGTAGTCGGGAGTTTGTCGAACGACATTTGTTTCTGTTTTTCTCGGAGCCGGATCGAACTGCAAGAATGAGTATCGTAGTTCATCATCCAGTTCAACCATGGCTGCTTGATTTGCACAGCGATAACAGTAATTCGGTGCCGAAAATACTGTCACAACATTACGGTCGTGACTCCAGTTGTAACCCTGCAATTTATAACACATGAATTTTATCCCAAGAAACTTTAATAAATAACGAAGTCGAATGACGGTAGATTAAGCGTTGGACAAAAGAAAGTAATAAACACCCAGACTAAATATTAAAGAATAAGAGCAACATAGAAACGTTACAGCATGATCAATAGTACATTTTATAATTCCTCACGTATATATCTTGAAAGGCGAATATCTTTAAAACCACGTAAAAATACTTCGTATAGCTAAAACAAAATAGACCTGTACAGCGAAGAAATTGATTTAACTGAAAAAGTACAAATTTAACCCAATAATTAAAGAATACCTCCATGACAAGCTGATGAGCTCTGGAAATTAGTGTGAGACCATTACCATGATTGAAAGTTTCTGATATATCTTGTCCAAATGTATAACCAGCTCCCCGTGGTGAAATACCCCAACCCCCACGATCATCAGGATCTGACCACAGTAAATCGCACATTGGCCCTGGAAAAGCCACTGCTCATAAAAATTGCGTTGAAAATGTATAAAGATCATTAAAGAAAATCTAGATTACAAAAGATCTACAAAAAAGTGTTTAGGTCGTCCAAAAACTGAACGATCAGAATTTGAATAAATTTTGACAAGAAATAATTACCTTCATGTGGTACCTCTTGAAGCCTATCAAGTGAGCGAATATGATCAAGACTATCGATGGACGGCGAAAGACCACCATGCAAACAAAATATCTGTCCATCAACCAGTGCTGTCAGAGGAAGATAATCAAACAGATCCGTAAAATACTTCCAAACATTAGAATTGCCGTATTTACGTAAGCATTCGTCGTAAAAACCATACACCTAGAAGTAGCCTTTTTTGAATTGAAACAATTTAGGGTTTTTATATCGTCTATCACAGACAACTTTCTTGAGCACAGCTCCAGATAAGATTTCACAAAACTATCCAAATGGAACGATTACTATACGAGAAAATTTCTTACAATCGAAATACCTGAGTAATCTGCCGTGACTCATGATTGCCTCGCAGAATGGTAACACGTTCTTTGTAACGCACCTAAAACATATTGAAATCGTGGAGGATTTAATGAAATTCAATGCAAATTACAGGGAATTTAATGAAGTTACAGCAGTTCCTTAATAAAAAAACATACCTTCAGGCAAACTAATAGTGTGACTGTTTCGACAGAGTGGTACCCTCTGTCGACATAATCTCCCATAAAAAGGTAATTAGTATCTGGAGCTTTGCCACCCATTTTGAAGAGTTCCAACAAATCATGAAATTGTCCATGAACGTCCCCACAAACAGTCACAGGACACTTTACTTCCTGGACATTGGATTCTGTTTGCAATATTTCTTTCGCCTAAATTGCACATATTTTACTAAATATTTAAACAATACCGCAATATATTGAACATTTGTAGACCATATCAAGAAAAACCTGGTTGTGGCGAGACCTTATCAAGGACGGTAATGCATTCCGATCTATACAGGCTTCATAATGCTTGTCATCAAAGCATCTCAACTAATCGAGGCATTAGGATTCGAATGGTCTATACTAATTGCACCACTGAAGTATATTCGAAACATGCTCAAAGTTGATAGAATTTCTAATAACTCGATAATGTCCGAGAGTTGTCAGTGAAGAGTTTAACTCGGGTCCTGAGGGAGATGTCGAACATTGATGCTTGCGATGATAGAGTTATTCTTTCCATTACTTCATATTTAACGCAGCACATATGACTTAAATTAATTTATGCCATTATCTAATAATTAAAAAAGTCCTCGTAAAATTATAGATGGAACCATAATCATGAAATTACAGTGAAACTGAAAGGACTAATCCAACCAAATATTATCATTACAGGTACTAAAATCATAGTTACTAAGATCTTCCAGAATATTAGGATAAGCTCAATCTTGTTAAGATTTAGTCAATGTCAAATACAGGCTAAACTTTCTCAGGCTTAAACACATAAAATTCTATTCCTTAAATGTACAGCAGTATCCGTTCAAAGCGAACTTCACCTCCACATGAAATACAATACCTTTTTAGCATTTGAAACACTGTTATGATTTTACGGTCAAAGAAATCCAAGTGTCAAAGGCTTATTCTACGTGTAGAAAAATCGCAGGAAGCATCATACTCCCATAACTGGACGTGGCGAGAAAGTGTTACGTAATAAGAAAAGGAGGAGAGGCACACTACTCAGAGAATGAAGGACTTCTTATATCCAGCATAATACCATACGGTACTGGAAATGATCTTATTGAAATGTAACTCAAAGTAATCAGAATTCAGTCTGTAAGCTAATGTTTCGCGTATTCTCCTGATGAGAGATTATTAATCTGGTCTGATATCCGGATGGCTATTACAGTCACTTAAGGACTAAAAATAGAATAGGTAATAGTTATTCAAGAACAGAACAATTTATATGCTGGCAGTAAACCTCCCGAAGGATGGAATAATATATCTCTTGTAATTAAAGTAATTAATGTTTCGTTTAGTAATGAACCGATTCATTTCATTGTTAACATAAATCCTTTAACTTATACTCATCCTTGTCTAAGATGAGATTATTAACACAATACGTCTTTGTCGTTTGTGGTGTTTATATGTTTTCAATAACGTATGTCCTTTGTTTCATCTGCTTAAGCTAAGATTGCAAAACATTGTCTTTTGTGTCATATGTTTACGCCAGGGTTAAAACAATGCTTCCTGTAGACTACTCCCACTAAATTATTCACCTATTTAACCGATCTACCTCCGGACCTGAAACAGATATCACAATTGGGTTGACTCCGAGCAGTCGCTATTGGATCGACTCTCTCAAATTTAATTTGCCTGTTATTCTGATTAAATTCTACTGTTAGTAATATATATCGGAAATAAATTACTGGTTCGATTCTCTGTACCAACACAAATCAGAAATCAGCCAGAAAATCAATCAACTTTCACTACACCTCCTACCCTGTTTGACCTATATCGAAGAAAAAGAAAGACGAAAAATAACCTTGTCACATAAAATTTTCACTTGATTCTCAGAAAGTTGCTCACAGTTGTAGAGCTGTTCGATCCACTGGTCCAATTCCTTCAGCTGAGACCGTTGTGCTGCATCACCAGCGGATGCAGATGGAGTTGCTGCAGCATTCTTGGGAGGTGAGTCCATATTTTTCTTAGGCACCTAAAACAATGCGAACTAATAAATGAAGAAAGGAAAGGAAGTGAAACGAAATATGCGTCGTGTGTGATGACAGTGACAACAACACCAGTTCCCTTCAATTTCTGCTTAGGATTATATCCATCTTACACATAACATCAAACTATAGCAATGCATCAACAAGAGTACGTTATAACCCTACAATCAGTTCAGTTTAATGATTCTATAAATGATTAACAAATGCATAATTTTATTCTTATATTTCATCTGACTTTCTGGCAAAAAAAAAAAATGAAGAAAAAGGGAATGCTCAAACATAGAAAAGGTGACAAATTTTCGGAAAAAATATGGCGAAATAAACTATTAAAAACTACTATTGATGCAGCCGTCATCCGTTACCACACAATAAAGAATCACTCACTACGTCCTGGGGTGTGTCCCAGGAAAAGAGTGAAATGTTTGGTAGAGAGAAGGAAGGTATACGACTCAAATATGAAAATAATTGAAGAGACTAGGCCTAAGCTCATCATATTCAAAACAACACCAATGTTTTTGACAACGAAAAGTAAGCTGTACACAAAGACTGGTAGCATGTTAAACTTGGCATGAGTCATACCTCACATTTCCTTTTAAACGGAGATAAAAGTGACCATCGTGGATGGACAAATGTCAATAAATCGATAGATCTACTAGTATGTTTTATGTTATTTTTATACAGATCTTATTCAAAAATTTTCACTTTTTCTTAAGAAAAAAACGAGGAATGTTGAAGGAATGGATGATAACCTAATAAGCATACCTCCTAAAGATTGTATAACCAATCCTCTCTTCTACTCTTTTCACTAAAATTTGCTCTAAATTTATCGTCAATATTACTATTCTGTCAGAAATACCATCATTATTATTCTCTAGTCATGTTAAGTAAGCAGTAAACACAGTATATGCTGACCACTAAATCTTAATCTACAATATCAACTGGACAAATAGGCCCTAATGGTCACAATAAATACACAACATCACCACCATCCATCACAAAACCCTCCCGCCAATACAGGCATTGACGCCAATCGATGTTTTATCTGCCTAATTATAATGCTGTAACAGCTAAACGTTCGTTGTAGGACGTGACCGCAATTCTAACTTGCGTAATTTATTGATATAGCTGGTGCGGCGTGGGTGAGTTTGGCGTGCGTGGGTTTGACGTGAAGGTTTGCGCGGTGTTTCCGCGGTGGTTAGGTGTATGTTGCGACGTGCCTTAGGGTTTATTACTTGAATGTATTGTATTTGGGGTCGAGAAACATGTAAGAGAAGATGAATCATTAGATAGAAGAAATCATATCCTCTGATCAAATCTTGCACTATTAAATCTGAACGATGAGATTGTCTTGCATTGGCGTTGTTTCACATCAGTCAGAGTATAAAGAGATAGAAAATTTGTAGAGGGTGTGATTGCTTTCAATTCGTTTGCAACAGAATTTATGAGGACTATGTCCATCTCAGAAGGTTGTGAGAGACATACTCTCATATATTAAAATGTTTCATTTGAAAGCGATTCATGTTAGAGTAGCTAATCGATTTATAAATCATTTTCAAACAACTGCTTGGAGTGAGGACTTTTGTATGAAGTCCAGAAATTTTAAAATGAGACGAAGTATTAAAAAGCAATGAAGTGAAGAAATTCGCAAAACTTTATCGAAATTTGTTTTGTGAAGTTCATATTATATTAGTGTAATCCTCTGAAACAGTTACAGACATACGGAAGACTGGTTAAACGACTGGTTTTCTCCGATTCTGCTAGACAAAAATGATTTCGTGAGAAGGCAGCAGAGGTTTTATACTGCACCTTTGGAAATTAATTAGCAGTTAATTTCGAGAAGCTTAAGCATGTTTCATACAGATTATCTGCGAAAAACTGAAGGCAAAGTGAGATATTTCACGTCCACTGCTGAAAAGAGCCACCTGAATTGAATAAAAAATGAACAAATGAAAATAATAAACTGCGTGAGTTAAAAGGGAAAGGAAAAACATTCATTGTCATATTGTGTCAAGTCAAAAATGATTTAGATTTTGGTAGTATTCACTGTTAAATTTCGTGGCTTCAAGCAACAGAAGAAATTAATTAATTAAATGGATAATTAGAAGGTTGCTGATAAATATTAATCCCTTCCCACATTGTTGAAGTGGGTACTGATAAATATTAATTCCTGACTTGAGCATGCAATATTTAAGGAGTACCTAAGTAACTAATTGCGTGACACAAAAATGTAGTTGCATAAGAAATAGGGGTTATGATGAATATGAAGTATTTTACAAACTATTTGTTATTTTCTTAAATTAATATTATGAATTTCCTATTCTACCAATTTTTTTTTTCGTTTTCAATAGAAATTGAAAGGATGAGATTAAGGAAAAATGAAGACATGTTTCTTCCACTCACATTTATCTATCAGAAGAAGTGAAATTAAAGCAATGAGAAGAGTTACCTTTCTTAATCTATCAACAAACTGCATTGCTAGTATAATTTTCCACATAAGCAGAAACGTTTTCTGAAATGGTTCGTTAATTTCAATTAAATAATTTCCTTATCAATATATCGTGTAGCAGTAGTGAGAAAAGAGTTACCGTATTTTTTAAACTTATTCTTGATATCTTTCGTATCAAGTAAATGATAACTGTGTTATCTGAACATTTCTATCCACCAGAAAATGCTTCAGATGGATGTAAGCTTTTCAGAATTCACAATTTCATTGAAAATATTTTTATATTTGTAACAGTAATATTTTATTTACAAATTTATTCACAAACAAATTATTTGTAAAATTTTTAAATATTAATAAATTAAATTTTCTTGCTGTGTAATGTAGAAAATGCGTCACTTCCCCCCCTCTAATCATTAGACATAACCGGAATAGCTTGCTTCATGGTACCTTGCCCATACTGTAAACAATAATATCAGTGAAGAATGAAGTCGTATGTATTGTAAGCTGGAATTAACGATTTATCTAAAATATTGAAATTAATGATTAACTGGAATATTGAAGAAGGAATTACCCTTCCTCAGCAGTATTCATTTGATTTAGATATAAAAGTATAATTATCATTTTCATATTGAGAATAGCGATCTTAGAAGTGAAACAATTCAGAACAAAACTATTAGGAACAAGATTATATGAAGGAATGGATTCTGTAGGTGATTCAAGTTTTGTTTTGGTAGTTAATTTGTTACATTATTTTCTTTCCTTATGATTTTCATCAAATTTATTTCACTTAAATTAAACAAATATCTTAATCCATGGTTAGAATATGCATTGTGTAAGCTACCTAGCATAACTCGTGTGACCTGTCAGATTGCTTAGTGATAGGGTTATTCTGTATTTATCATTTTGCCATTTCGATTCATTTCGAAAGAGTCAAGTATGAAAATCATAGTTATCATTTAAATTATTACAAGGAAAGTTGATTTCACACCTGAATTGGGAGATTCTCGCAAATAAGAGAATCTGAGTGGTGGCATAAAAATAGGTCAACTCATTTCTCCTTTTATCAAATCTCGTTTATTATACTTTATTCATATGTTTAAATGAATCATTTCAATACTATTAGTTTGACCATCTTTGAACTTTATTTATCTGCTTGCTTGCTTTTTTATTCTAATTCATAACTTATCAAGATTTCTCAGAATCAACCAGATCATCTCAACTTCGATGAACAAGTCCAGCAGAGTTGTTCTAAGCACTTTTGCCCTTAGCTCATCATATTACCCGATCATACAAAAAGTTAGAAAAAGGCTTCATGCTGCTTTGCCATATTATCTTTCCAGTTTACTGAATTCACGAGAATATATGTGTTAACGCACAATCTCTTTTAATCTTTCCAAAAACGATGAAATAGTTATATTGAATTTCTCGGAAGATTTTACATTCTTGCAATATCTGTCTGCAAACAAGTTATTTGAAAATATAAATAAAGAGAAATGAAATTAAAAAGAAAAATAAGAAGCTATTCAGACAAAATGTGGTACCAACCAAGTTCAGTATTGGTAACTGGTGGTTGTGGATTTATTGGCTCCAACTTCATAAATTCTGTATTCCAAAAATGGCATAAAGCAAGGTAGAAAGATAATTCCTAATTAACTGGCAACTTAATTTTCTATTTTCTTCCCAAATTAAGCTTAGAATTGAGAAAAGGGATACCTTTGTTTCATTTTTAATTCACAAATTGATCAAAGTCACGAATCTAATGTAGAATATAACTTCGAATTGATATGTATTTAAATACTAAACTGATACATCGTTGGATCCATATTTTTATGGTACCCTAAGAGCATTCATACTGGAATGAAATTACAGGAATACATCATGAAAATAAAATAGAAAAATTATTTTAGATTTGTTAACATCGATAAATTGGCATATGGAATTCGAGAAACAAATATTGCTGCTAAAGTTCGACAGTCAAATCGTTACAAATTTTTTAAAGGAACAGTTAGAGATATTGATTTGCTGCTCAGTTTACTCCGAGATTACCAGGTGATCGTGTTCAACCGAATCCTGCTATGACATTATACTGTAATATATTTGAGCATGCAAAATGAACACTCTGTCCCGACCATTACTTCGTCGTCAATTAACAATGTGTAATTCAAATAGTTTTTTCATGATGTAGTACTTTGTTATTTGGTCCGACACTTCCATGCAAACAATATCATATCTTAATTTGCAGAAAATCAACACTTATACCTTTCAGATCGATACAGTTATACATTTTGCCGCAGTAACAAATGTGGATAAATCATATATCGATCGAATTGGTACCATCGAAGAAAATATAATGTCAACGACGATATTGCTAGAAGCAGCTGCATTGCGATACAATGGCATAAAGCGATTTGTACATATCAGTACTGGTTCGTTTCTAAATTTTGAAGATATCGAATATTTCAAATTATCCTGAAAAATTTTCAACATGTTAATGCTCATTTATGTTAATTATATACCATTAACTGATGAACTGATATAACTAAAGAATATACTGATAATTACGGCTTTTAGTGCTAGCGTCCATTTCTTTTCCCACCTTTACCTTTCCTTTTTCCAATATTTTTATGACATTCTTCCAAGCTTCAACTCCCAGTCAGTTAATATAACCTTACCAGTAAACACAGTCCTCTTGCGGCTGTTATATTTATGTTAACCATATCAAATTTTTTAATTACTTTATTTCATCGAAGTGATATTTAATTTAAGCAAATAGGCTCAGATGAAAGTATATTTGCCTAAAAGATTTCTCTGTGACGCATATCATGATCTGAGAATATTTAAGTTCACCAACAGATGTCGAAGATTGTGTAATTGTCTATTGAATCTTCATGGGAATTTTTATTCAGATGAAGTTTATGGTGAATCAGAAGAAGGAAGCATACCAAAAGTGGAATATTCATTACTTAATCCAACGAATCCCTATGCAGCAAGTAAAGCTTGTTGCGAGATGATTCTCAATGCTTATTGGGTAAAGTTTAGCTTCATTTATGAATTTTTTATAAGTAAATCTTTGAGACGCGTAACCTTTCAGCGTAAATTAGAAAACCATTAAAATATATGTATCGATTAATTTCATAGCTTATCTGTGGCAGAGGAATCAACATAAAGCGGGACTTTGTTTCCCAGAGAATCGAAAAAATCAATCGATACCTTTCATGTATCAACATTTTGTTCCTCTAAAGAATTTAAAAATTATATTACCGTATACATACATTGATATCTTCTAAAAATCAACCACTGATAAGAAAAAATGCATGTAGCATTCTTACAAAGTACCATTTGTAATGGTTCGAATTAACAATATTTATGGACCAAATCAAACTTTATCGAAATTGATTCCAAAATTTATATCGTTATCAGTGGAAGGAAAACCTTATCCACTAATGGGTGATGGAATGCATACCAGGTTTGAATTTTTCTAAAATCATTCGGAAAACTTAACCTTTCCACAAATTATTACACCTATTTCATTATCCTCTTAACTAGTAAATTCTTAACTATTAAACATGGAAGTTTTAGTCTACTTGTATATTTGTTCTTTGCAATCATTTCAGGAAAATTTTAAATTCTTTTCAAATCAAACGATTCTTTAAATCTCATTCTTTGCAACCATCTCTACAAAAATGATAATGAAACGAGAATTTTAGGAGTTGGATTTATATAGATGATTGTACGGATGCAATCAGACGTGTATGTGAAGTAGGCAGAATTGGTGAAATTTATAATATTGGAACAGAATTCGAAATTACCAATTATGACGTCACCATGCTGATTCATCAAACTGTCAACGAGATAATGAAACGGTAAAATTTTACACTATTAAGTCGATATATATTGATTGCATCTTACGGTAAATGTTAAAAAAAAAGATGAATCATTCAGTACTCTTTCATAGGTTTATTAATCCAACTGAAACGGAAAGATGTAACAGTTAATGCGAAGACATAAAAAAATTGAATTTGATGATTTTTTAGGGATTATACTTTACCACAATTCGAACCTGTAATGGATCGACCATATCATGATCGACGTTATTGCATCAATTTTACTAAAATTTCTCGAGAATTGAATTGGAAAAGTTTTACTTCATTCAAGGACGGTCTACAGAAGACTATAAAGCACTATCTGATCGAATATTATAATAAAAAATTTTGGTAGTTTTACTAAAAGTTCAACTGCTCTACGGCAACGTTTTTTAATTTTAGTGCTGAAAAGTAAAATTGTAAAATGTAAAGTGCAAATTGAGAAGAATAGATTGATTGCTTTCTCAACATTTTTATCGAATAAAAAAAAAAAAAAAAAACTACATCTATTTTAAGCAAAACAAAGTGAAAAAAAAAAGGAATGAGAGTCCTTAAAATGATGTACGTAATTCTTTCAAGTTATTTCATTTCTAATGCTGAACACTGAAGATATTAAAGTTGTCCGCTAGTTTTACTACAACATCCATCCCAGATATTGAAGTCTTGAACTATCCGGAACATTGACCCACACGGTCTGTTATCCATTCCTCTCTCGATGCTTTGGAATATTGTAGACAATAATACCCAAATTAGTTCTCAGAAGTAAATCATCGGTTTATCTTCGTGATTCATTAATTCATTCAATATTGATGTTAAACCTAAAAACTATGAAGATCTTCTAATAAAAAAAGTGAACCAAATAGACATGAAAAGGCGATGAGTCATTGGATCAAATTCGATCAGTTGAAAAACATTGCCCAATTATATGTTCTTTTGTGTTAGTTTTTATGTAATGAAAGTTGTGATTAATTCAGTCATTCTATTCTATAATTATAATCCCTTCCCTTATTTTTTCTCCTGAAATTTCCGATAGCTCTCATAACGTAAGCTTAAGAAGTTAAAGCGTTAATGTTGCTCATTTGTAATATGAAAGGAGAGAGAATGTATCGTGGCAGAGATATGATAAATTATAGAGTGGTTGAGTTAGATAGTTAAATTAAATAAAGATTAAGTTAAATCGGATTAATATTATTTGGAATGAATTAATTGCATTTGAATTGAATCAAATTAAGCACAATTGAATTGTTGATGTCCCTTAATTTTCGATTACTGTTAAAGAATTTACTAAAAAAAGACTTCGAATCTAACAAAAAGAAAAATGAGCTTTTGCTGTTTCGAGATACACCCAAGGGAAATTAGTTTTCGAAATGTTGTTTTGTGCATGCCAAAGTATCATCCATTTATATTTAAACTCTTCTAGTGCTAACTAAATCTTCGACTGATTTTCTATCATCTTATTTTAAAGATTGTGAGAGAAAATGATAGCTTATATTCCCTGAATAGTCCCTGATTTAAGCAAATCTTGGATATCCGCGAAAATTTCCGCAGGTTTGCTGTCGTAGGAAATGACTTTTGAGCTTACACATCAGCACAAACTTCTGCAGCTTTGTTATCATAGAAAATAATCTCTCCTTCCCAATTTTTGGTTTTTAATTCTTCATATTTTCAGTTGATATTTTATCAACCGATCTTCAGCCAAAAACTTCATGTTATTGCAATATTTAGTGATATTATCATTTTCATTACTTATGACAGTGAAATGTTGCTTACCAAAGTGGCAGACGACCCATAAAACAAGTAAGTAACTTGTGGATTGATTGGAAATCATTTTTTTCAATCTAAAAATCCTTTCAAAATTACAAATGTTTATAATTCGCTGATCATTGGCTCCTCTATTCTTTTCCTCTTCTATTGCACATTTTAAGCTTGAAGTTTCGGAGGTTCGGGAGTTATTCCGAGCTTTGGCTAATGGAAGGAAAATTATTGAGCCTTTCTTTGAGCAACTCTATTTCGTTGGAAATCCTTTTTATGCCTGAATATTTTCAATTGCTAAGAAAATTTTTTGTTAGGCATAAATTTCCATAGATTCAGTTACAGTATTTCAATTGGTATTTTATTCATAATTTCCATCATTAAGAGTAAGCAGGTAATGTTTCTATTCAAGCAGTGATATGCAAAGCAGCTTTGGATTGTCCTCAGAAGGAACCACATGTGTGCCAGAATGGAATTTGCACGGCTTATAGTGCTATAACTCGTCGAAAAACTGGTAAAACTAAAAATAATTTTACATCTATCAAGTTAACTAATTCATTCCTGAAAAGTTTCCAAACAGCAATTCATTTCAGCAAAAGTGAGCGTAGTTTGCTCAACATTTCTGGATTGCTCACCGGGATTGATATGTAGCAATGGACGATGTATCAGAGAATAGTGCAATCTGTTTTCTATGCAAAGAAAAATTTTGAATTATTCATTCGTTCTAGAAGTTCGAGAAGGGCTTTCAGTTGCAAGGTAAAAGAAAAGGAATTTTTGATAAAAAAAAAAGCGAAAATTTCGAAGTGGCTTGAATTTTTAATGCTAAAAATGGAAATTTTCGAAATACAAAAGTTGGTTAGTTGAAAAAGTCAAATTCTATTCTCTGTTCAAAAGTTCTTGAATTTCTGAACTTCTACAGCAATTAGTGAGCGCATTGAATTCGGATAGATTTGAAGTCACATAGACTTCTCACTTATAAAAAGAACAATCCAAATGAATTCAATATGCAACAATATAATATTTGACAACAATGTTGTAAGTGACTGCGCCTGACATTTATTCCCCAAAAGAATGTCAAATTATATAAACTGCAATGATATTAAAGCTTTATTGAGTAACTTATTGAACTTTGTATGTTAATAAAAAGAGTTAAATAACTGCATTTGTCAACATAGTGCACTACATCAGTTTAATAAACAACACTGAAATGCTTCATACTCAAGCATTCCAAATATATTCAGAAAGCAACAGTCTATTTATCTCTTAACACTTCAATAATTGAATACTAAAAATATTTCAAAGTTAAATTGGAGTCTGAGCTTTGTAAATTAAAAAAAAAAAGTAATTTTCGTTCACTGATTTGCATAATTTATATGTTTAGAAATCAACAGTCTACTTGATAATTTTACCTTCTTAGATTTTCTCTCAGAAAGTTACATCTAAATGAAACTAACCAATGAGACCCTTCAAATTCATATTTAAGCTTGCTTCTAACGACTGCCTTTCCCATACTTTTCCGGTTTCAGTTATTTGCATAGAAATTCTATTTTAACTTTAACTTTAACTTCCGCATATGTTTACAGTAGTTAGTACATCTGTTTATGTTTATCTACCAATTTTCGCGCATGCTTATTTATTTTCTCTCATTCCAGCTTACTTATTCATATAGTGCTTGTGTATATTCACTCAGCCCTATGCTTAGTTCCGTTGAAAATTCATTTTGTCAAATAAAATAAATTTTTAAATCAAAGAATTAATTTGATGAAAAATCACTTTCATTTTAACTTTTTTACTTCCGAACAAAGTCTCTGCTTGGAAGAATGTTATTGAACGTCAAAAAACATCAGAAAAGACAAAAGAATGTCCTTTCAAGGTTTATAAAGGTAATGTTATTTGCCTTTCCTAACAGATATAAGAAAATAAATTTTTAATTAGGAATTTACTCTGAGAAGTATCTCTGCTATGCCATACGTTTCGAATTTTTCCCTTTCATTAGACTTATGCTTTGAACCACAATCCACGTTATCTAAATTAAGCAAGGCTATTTAATGAATCTAAACAGAAAGACTTACAATATCATCTATTAATGGGTGTTCCATTTCTTACATTTTAATGAATTCGGAACTACCGAAAGATATTAAAGAAAAAAATCCACCTTCTCAATAATCATTTCTTTTTGTCACGCAATTTCCTCATTTCCAAATTTTTTCCTAAAAAAAAAAGAAGAAAACTACAAGAATTGTTGGCCTACTCCAGAGTTTTTTTGATTAACTTCATTTCATTCCTGAAGAATTTAATTTAAAAGAGGGCTAGCAATTTACAAGTGTGAAGCGGAAAAAAGGAGTGGCAAATTCAATAGATTTAGAAAGATGGAATGTTGTTGTTAGTTGCTTATGTCGTAATCTCTTTTCATTTTCCTTTATTATGCCGATAAATTAACCGTAGAAAAAAATCTGTCACACTGTACAATCTCGAATCCCAGATCGATTGGCTTAAATTTTGTTCAATTAAAATATTTGTACGAATTGCATAATGATATTTTGAGCAATCTTAGATTATATAAATGCAAATAATATTCATTTTGATTGGATTTGATTGCGTCAATGTTAGTTTTCAATGATATGTGCATATTATATCGAAGCAATCTTTAATCAAACCATTCTTTCTCTACGTTTCTATCAATCTTTACCTGTCAAAGATCATTGATTTTATTCAATTGGAAGATAGGATTTTCTGCAACATTCATCGAATATCGAGATAGATGAGGATTACGAAAGATCGGTGTCACATGGCATCTGTCAACTGCTATAATTCGCAGTCCTCTTCTCTTCTCTAACAAATAATTACCTTCTTCTTCTTTGAGGTAATTAAATTAAGTTAATCTTATCATGCAAGCATTGTTTCAAATTAAATTACCCTCTGGCCGACTCTCTTATTGTATTGCATACTCTCAGTCAATTAAACTTTACGTGCCAGTTTTCTTCAAATCCAAGATATTAAAAAATACGAAGTTCGTTTTTATAGTACTAGTGAAAAATTTCATCGGTTGGAAAACGGCTAGTAGCAATTAAAGCAATAAGGCTTGAAAGGATTAGAAGGTCGAAGTTTGCGTAATTACCATCAAGTTCTTTCTACTCGACAAATTGCCGAAAGAGTTCTATGAAATCTAAATTTAAATTTTAAGTAAATATAGAAATGATCAAAAAAGCAGGCTAAAGTTCTTCACAAGATTAGTCTTAGCACCTATTTTTCTGGCCATTTCAAAAAATGTAATCAGTCATTTTTTTTCGTTCGTGTAATTTGAATGGAATTTTCTTGAAATTAGTTCTCAATTGTTATGCTTCAACTATCCGCTTTTTCATTATTTTTCATCGATAAAAGATTTTCAAATATAACCTCTGAAAATTTGATCCAGAAATTCATTTTTTTGTCCTATTTCTGAAATAATTGTAGAATGAGTATTATGAAACAGAAAGTTTTAGTTCAAAATATTTAGATTATTTCAGTCGTATTTTAAATTCATTTTTTTGCTTTTTCTCCCAAAGTAAATAATAGTTTTGGAAATTGCACTTCCACCAATATAATCGCTTTATAAACAATGCAAGTACGTGGGGTATTTACAGCAAGCTTCTCAAAGTAAACATTTTTGAATCGTATTAAGCTTTTTTTCCTTTTTTTTTCTTTTCTTTTTGAAGGTCTAAAATATCCTTGAAATAAAATATTTAAAATATTCTTAAAAGTTCCTATTGAAAATTATTGTTTCTTCTTCTTCCTCTCTCTGTATCTCTCTTCCTATTTTAAGCTAATTTTGAAATATGACGTTTACAGGTATACATTCAAATATATTCCACGAAAATTGTTGTGCTGTTCGAAAATAATAAAATCAAAAGTGATACAGAATAACTTGCAGCCTATTTCTAAAGTTCAGTTGAATATATCATATACATCATAAACTACATTTTCTAAAAGATAGATCTAAATCAGTGATATATTCCATTTATTGATATAGGGTAAATGCAGTTTAATTTCATTACTCGTTACATTTGTGGGATTAAATTGAATTGTGACATGATGATAGTTATTCCTGCAGTTAAAGTATGATGATAGTAGCAGACGCAAAAATAAATGGTCGAAATGTAAAAAGAACATTAGCAACGATGACGAATGCTGTTGGAAATAATGATAGCGATTATGGTGAGAAATGGAAATATAATATTAATAGAAGTATTGATAATGTTAGCAATACTTAAAATGAAGTAACATCGCAAAGTTTTCAAGGTTCATTCAAAATCTGGCGAAATTCTTTGTGTTTTTGTAAGGCTTAAGCATTATATTATTCGCTTTTGTTAATGATTTCTAAGATATTCGGAAATTGATTTAATTCTCTATGCAAATGATCGGAAATCAACAAAAAATGCTATTCAGTATTTTTTTTTTTGTGTAAAAAGTCTGCACCTAATAGCTACTTAAATTTGTACTTTTAAAACTATGTTAGTTATTATCTAATGAAGAACATGGAAATTATTGAGATTATTATTCTTAATTTGTGCTTCCTAACTAATTGCTATTATTATTGTTGTTCTTTAATGAAAAGATCATCGCTCGCAACGAAGACGGTGAAATCAATATGGAGATAATTAGAATAATCCAATTAGAATAATTGAATATTTGATGCTTGAATTTTGATTAGTTAAAAGTATCATACTAAACATATTAGCTTTTTTTAGTGGCATTTCTAATAATTTACCTTCTCAACATTTGAATCGGAAAAAAAATTGGTATAGGTAACTATAGCTATACAACAGATCTTTTTTTAAATTATTTTTTGAATAAGAAATAAATGCCAGTTGATAGTTTATAATTGTTCAAGTTTGATCAGTTTTGATATTTTAAATCGGATATCATCATTACTTGAACCTGAATTGATCCCATCTTTTAGATAGAAGACAAAGTAGACGATAACGAGAAGATATATTTTTCAAACAAAATTTTTGTTAAAACAGTAATTTTGTCTTATTTCTCATTCGTCCAGTCATCATTCTCAATAATCCTGAAAGCTGAAAATTTCCCACCGGTGAGTACACTTATCTCTTTCCATATTCATTCAATAAGCAATCATTTTATCTTTATACCATAATAAAATAAAGTACATTTCATTTTTCATTTCAGTGTTGTTCTTGCAAAACATTAAATCCTGCTGGAAAGGTTTTTAAATATGAAATTATTTTATGTCCTTTTTTCCCAATTGCTTCAAACTTTTAAATGCTTCGTAAACACTTTTCTACTGGATAAATAATTGAAAACATTTAAGATCAAATTAAAGTGATTCATATAAAACAGTAAAATTAATTTCAAGAAAAATGGTAAGTACTTGATCCTTTGCTTGCCAAATAGCAGTATAACGAAAATATTAGACTTTTCGGCATGTGGTAAAGGTTTCTTTCTTGCAATTAATTGTTCTGTGAAGAGGATCTGTATGTTGTGATTGTTATTGTTGCTAGGCAACCTTGGCATTCACGTTACGTCGGCATGATTTACAGCCAAGACAGTTGGTAACATCATGTATTACAGTGGTGAGATTATATTGGATAGGCTTATCGAAACTATTTTCTAACTTAGTGGAGTATACTTTTGTAGAAAACTAATAAACCTGTACTTATAACTCCAATAAACCTGTACCTATAATTCAATAAACCCTGTACCTATAACTCTAATAAGCCTGTACACATAAATCTAATAAACCTGTACCTGTACCCGTAGTCTCGTCCAACTTTCCACTTGTCAGAATTTTCTGCATCTGCTGATCTTAGAGGAAAATTAGGAGGTATTCAGAATCATGAATCATGAATATTCAAAATCATGAATCATCTAATTCCTTCCCCAACAATTCTTCACTTAATTTCAATCTATAAACTCCTTACTCCTTCTTTACACTTCACAATTATAGTGCCTTCACTCAATTCTTCCTTCATTAACATTTCTTTTCAAACTTTATCTGATGATAAAATCATCCTCATTGCTTTGAATAAATTTAGGGTCATTAACACTACTTTGTTGGTCCAATAAATAGTTCTAATATTTTCTGATGATCTTTTTGCTAGTGAAATTATCCCGAAAAACAAAAAGAAAAAAAAAACAAATTGCGAATTCTGTGCTGTAGATTGCATACTCTATGGGGGTTCTTCTTGACAAAATTCATGCAGCACCAAAAATAAGGGAAGGAAAATAAATTAATTACTTTTTATAAAAATAATTTACATTTATTTAATTGAAACAGATTAAACGAAAACTTCGACCATCTGAGGAAGCACATAAAGGAATAATTTCATGAAAAATTTTGCTTTCATCTCGATCCAGATTTTATGAGGTAAAAAAATTTTGAAATAGACTTGGTTCATATTAATAGGAAGACAAAGATTCCGGTATGCATAAGGGAAATACTTTCATCTCCTTGATTAAATAAAATATGCTTTCTTGAGAAATAGCTGCTGCAAAATTACCATTACTTGTTGTTTATTCGAGTTTTTGTAGATGTCTTTCCATTGAAAAGTTTCGTCTTTCAAAAAATTTAACCTAATATCAATCAAACTAATTTATGTAGTATGGAACTGTCCTATGATAACGATGATAGTATTGATATTCTAGACAAGCCGTGTTATTATCTTAAATCTATTGATAATCTTTGTAATTTAAATGGATTTCGATGTTTCTGTTATCAATACAACAGCACCTCAGAAGACATTAATTTCTTAAATCATTGACCTTTCGGATGTTGCAGAAGACGCCTGGAATATCTTTGTTACGGGCTACAATCATAATAATTTGTAACACTTTAATTTAAACAGTTAGTCAACTGTTTGTGGCATAAGAAATATTTGTGACTGCAATTTAAGTAAATTCATCAAAATGGAAAAAGAATGAAAATATATTATTATATCGGAAGAATTCAAATCGTTTGTTTGAACAGTCGAAAATGAAATTTCACTTTTTAAAATACTACAGCAAAAATTGATTACTGGCAAATACGAATTATACTAAACTGGCTTCTTTTATTCCTCGATTGCTTTTTGTTATTTTTTGACAAAATATCGGGTAATCAAAAATAGTAATCAGGGCGATATTTTTTGGCAAAACAAAATCGATCTCTTCCTAATTTTTTTTTCTTTTTGGATAAAGTAATCAGTAATCAAGTCGGTATTGTTTGTTTCAAATATACCCACCGTGTACTGCGTTCCGTTTTATATCAATGAAATAAAATGGCTAATTAGATGTAGAATGTCACAGTGCCACTAGAGACAATGCCAACAGCGCAAAAAAGGAGAGGAGAAACTTAAGTATTATTAATAATTCTACTAATCAATCCACTCATGTTGTGTCATTTAAGAAAAAAAAAGGTTCAAAATATCTGAACTATTTTAGAACGTTAAAGGATAAAAGAGAAAGGATATCTTCAATTTATGTTCCAATGAATTTCTTTTTGTTTATGAGTACTGAGCAATCTTCGATTACAGTATCACTACAAAACGATTTTAAGGTTAATTATTTAACGATTCGCCGAAAATGATATTTCAGATGTAGCTGTGACACAAAATGACATAATGAAGAAGAAGAAGCAGGAATCACTTTCGATCCTTACTGAAATCGATTACTCATTTACAGTTTGTTTGTTAAACTCTATTTCTTAAAAGTACATAAACAATACGAGAGAATGAAGGGATTCTGCTTATATGGTTAATCTTTGTAAAGGATATTCGCGTACATGTTCTACAGAAATTTAGTTCCAGTCATTAAAATACTAATTTTATTTGGAAAACTTCAGTATTAATTCATTCTCAACTACTAATCATTCTTTTTAGGTGATGCTAATTGGTGATAGTTGCTGTGGTAAAACTTGTTTGTTGATCCGATTTAAAGATGGCGCCTTTCTGAATAATAATTTCATTTCTACTGTTGGGATTGATTATCGAGTGAAAATGCTTCTGTTATTTGCATTCATTGCATACTATTTCGTTTTATTAATTTGAAATCTGAAATTACAGAAAATAACTTCAAATAAATGTTCAACTAGCTAGTTATAAACAATCAATGGTTTAATAATTGTTTTTCAACCACAAAAGTTTGAATGATTTACTTTCTGTTTCAGAATAAACTGGTCAAAGTAGACGATTTTAAGGTTAAGCTACAGGTGAGAATATTTTTCAATAGATCATTTCATGACCTTTTTCGTTTCATCGTTTTTTTCGATGCATCAAAGCCAAATATTATAAGAAGAGAAAAAGTGATGATAGCTGGAACTTTATCATGATATTTTGATAATTTTGCAAAAAAAAAAATTTTATTAATTATGCATACATTCATTTTTTAAATGGGACTTTTTCCAAAGAAATACAAAAGAATCATAAAGATATTTGAAGTTTGAGTAAAAAAGAGAAAAATCGGCGATCTCTTTTATCTTTAATACTGCCAAGAATACAACTTGTTGCTCAGATCTGGGATACGGCTGGTCAAGAAAGGTTCCTTGCAATAACAACAACATATTATCGTGATGCTGATGCTCTTCTCCTTGTATATGACTTGACAAATCGACAAAGTTTTATCAACATTCGAGTAACTTATTTGCAAGTGTCATCACTTACTGATCGACATAAAATATTAGTAATGATGGCGTCGGAGTGCAATTTGATCAGATTTCGAAATTCGATGAGCGACCAGAGGAAAGAAATTCCTTTTGTGATAATTTAATTATATAATTAATTTTTAGAACTGGCTTGCACGAATCAAAGAAAATGCCAAAGAGACCGTGCTAATAACACTTGTGGGCAATAAAATGGACTTACAAAGCAGTCGAAAAGTGAAATATGAAGAAGGAAGACAACTTGCTGAGGTTTGTTTCAATATTAAAAACGATTAGTTTAATCTTTCAAGAGATTTCTATGTGAAATAATATCTGATCAATCAATCAATATTTCTTGACTCTATATGTAAACCTTTTGCAGGCATATGAATTCGTCAGATCTCATAATAATAGTAATTTTTTCAGGCGTACAACATTACATTTATAGAAACAAGCGCCAAAAGTGGTCAGAATGTGAAAGAAACATTTCAGGAAATTGCAAAGTTAGTTTTCTGCAAGTAATGGATTACTTGATATTAGGCGCTTTTTGTATAGGAAATATTCTGACTCATCAAATTCCGCAACCTTTTTTTTTTTGCAGAAAACTTGTCGAAACGAAGAACGGTGGAAATGTAAAAAATAAATCACCAATCGAACTTCTTGGCACATTATCAAAGAGCTCTTCCTGTTGTTTAACTTCCTGATCATTCAATTGTTTGATTCCAATGATGATCAAATGCATCAAGTGATAATAAATTTTTATGGGCACTTTTCTTCTTTTTCCCTTCTTCTAATTGATCATACCGATACTTGTGTTAGTGACCACATACTTTTTGAAAGGAATGCAAAAGTGTCATATTTCAAATGTAGGTATTTTATTCTGAATATTTATAAACACACCTACGCAATTTCTCAGCGTAAAAGACATATTGATTCAATGGCCTAATTTCATACGAAATTTCAATATCGAATCGAAGACTTTTACCACGGTGAATTTTAGTTTTATTTACCAACTAAATCCTGCAATCAACACAATTACAATGCACTTTCATGTTGCAAAAATGGAATCAACGATATCTTAAAATTAACACAAAAAGTATTTTAATAGTAAACAGTTATAAACTGACAGTTCATTGTTGCACCATTATTTATAGAACCCGATAAATTGATCTTAAGAATTCATTCAATACGTTGAAATTTTACATTTGAAATGACTCGACATAGAAAACCATTAAATTCTAATCGAAGATTATCATCGTCACGATCGATATTCAGTGGAACAACTCGAAGACCTCTCATCTGAGGTAAGAGAGAAAATTTGCTGTTTACTTCGTCATCAGTTACTGCATTGTCGGACGATCCATTAGTTTTATGCAACAGGACGAGAACGAGTGATGGGTCAATGTTGCCACGTTGCACAAATTCCTCATACCTTAGCAAAAGCAACAATAAGCAGATGTGATAGTTTGATCTTATTAACAAAACAAAATTTTAATCTATTTATTGCTTCCGGAATTATTTAATATCTTTAGATCGCTATTTCTAGAATCTAAAAGCTATTAGCTACTGAATCATTTTGTTTAAAATACACGATAAAGTACTTGAAATGTACCAGTCCCGAGAAATGTGGGAGATTAACCAGGCGCTTTACTCACCAGTTGATTCCTATTGTAACTAATTTACAATAAATGCTTTATGTGAGAACAACCAGACCTTATAGCTCATGTCTGAGCAAAATGATCATTTTTGTTTTTGTTTAATTAAACGAATTAAAATATGGCAACATGATACCATGGCAAAAGTTCCGATCCTTTGTCTTGATCAGGCCTACATACCAATATAACACCATCAGTATTACGTCGGATCGCAGGCCAGCATCGTTCATATTGTTTATCACCACTGCAGTCCCAAAGTTCTACTTCTGCTTCCACTCGCTCTCCATCAAGTTCCAGATCATTACTTTCGAATTCAACAATTCGTACACCTCATTAATGTCAAATCTTCATTAATGTCAAAGGAATGATAAGTAACAAACTGTTTTGAGATTGCAAAAGCGAAAGTTCATAATACATTCCAGAAGTTCACTCCTTAAATTCAAGCCTTAATAATCTGTTATGATCAACAAAAGTTAAATACTCTGTATAGTTAAAAATTTTATGTCACGGGAAATATCTTGTCATCTACTGCACAAAATAAGAATAGACAAAATTTTACCTCTAGTTGGTCGGTGTATATCAAGGCTTAGATCAGTTGAATCCGCCAAGTAATTCGATATTGTCGTTTTACCGCTCTAATAAATTAAGAATTCTTGTTCTATCAAACTAAATTTTTCTTGTTCTTATTGCGTATTATAGATCTTCAAATTTCGAAAGTTAGGAAGGAGCTGATATTTCAAGAAAGAATCTAATTAAATAACAATAAGATATTTCAAATAGATCTGTCACGAAAAAAAAAGAAAACACAAAGAAATTCTAGCATAATTAGATTTCGTCGATCAAACAACACTCGCGACTTGAATTTCTCGGTATGTAATCGATAAAAGGCATTTAAAAAGGAAAAGAAATTGAAAGTGCCGAAATGGTGTTCCAACAAAATTTTTGATATTGGATTTTAACGTAAAAAAGATTCAACGTGAATTAACTAATCAACGCGTTTGTATGTTAATCGAATGATTGGTAATTTTAATTGATTCGAGAGGAACATAATCTCACCTGGGATGGTCCAAGAACAAGAATTTTGATCTTTAAAGGAGCGGTTGCTGCCATTATTCTCGCTTAACACTATGGAAACAAATCACCATGACTACATCACAACCTAAAAAAGCTATGCTGCAGTGAAGGCTTTGTAGAACTGTTAATCTGAACTATCTCACCGGTTGTCATGCCTAACTGTCATTTTATCAGTTATATAAACAAAATTAGAAGTAATTTTGTAGTAGTCATTACCTTTTATTTCTTCAATAATATCAAAATGAATACCACTGCATTCATTTGTTAGCGTTTCAGCAAATGTCTATTGTAGTTACAAATAAACGTATGGAAAAATAAATTTGAAAATTTCAAGTAATAAAGTTATTCAGTAATCTAAATTAATAGTAACTGCATTTCATCATTGTTTCTGCTCCAATACAATGACAAAAAAGTGCATTTCTTATTAGTTTCCATATGAATATATTATAAATTATTTTTCAACCATTTGGTCATCATCGAAGATCAAAAAATTTGGATCTTTAAATTACTATAAATAATAAAATTGCGCTTTGAAATACGTTTTTTCGTAAATATTCTAAGCTTCACTTCTTAGATGCGGTAGAAATTATAGCCTTTATACTTTTTGTCCTATCCATAAATTTTATTTCAGGTACAGAGAGATAAATTTGTTTGTGAAGGAATATTTCAGAGAGGTTGATTTTTCTCAGTACAACACCGGATGCATTTCTGAACCAATGAAAAACAAGCGTAAATTGAATACTTTGATAATGAAAGAAATCAAACTTGTCAGAATTAGCAAGAACTATTTAACAATTTTGAAAAATTTATTATCTTGTCAAATTTTCACCCTCAGCTTTAACCTTAAAAGTTTTCATTTTCCCAAATACTTCCAAGATTTAAGCCTTCCACAATTCAAACTTCTAACTTTTCCAAATAATACCCGAATATTCTTGTTAGTAGCTAAGTGAATGAATAATTTCAATTTTCAAGTTTGGTGAACTAATTCATAAGGACACGACTGAATTGTTAAAACTATGATTAAAATATACTGGCAAAAAGGAAATTCAAGAAATTTTGAGTGCGTTTTAAACTAATTCTTTAAAACTGATGAATCGCTGTAACATCAAGTCATTGTACGATTTTCAGTTCCTTTGGGTGGTTGCTTTAATTAACAGAGTCACTCAGAATAAGTTTGTCCTTGTGTCTCTTCTGTTATATTACCTTGACATTCCTGAATTTAAAAATAAATTAAATTCCAGAGGTAGTTTGAAACTAAAGCCGTTTTAGAATTAAGTTTAAGCATGCAAAAGTTTTTTCAAAAACATCAAATTTTTCAAAAAATTCTTTCTTGGATTTTTCTGAAAATTCATAAATTCCATTCTGACTTACTGAAAAATCGTTTTTTAAAAGTATACAACTTTGTAAGTTTCAGACGATAAATAATGGCTACCGCCACTCCACCAGTAGGGAGTTCACCTCCACCTACAACTCCAACTCCAGCAGCTGGTACTACAGTTCCACCTACAGGAGGTGAACGACCAGCTGTTACACCACAACCACAAGGCGGAGTAAAGCCACCGGTTGCTGCTATATCAGTGCCGATACCACCAAATAAGCCGAATGAACCAGCGTTTCAGCTCAAAATTGAGCCAGATACAAGACTGGAGTTTAAGAGTGACAAATTGACGGATGAACCGTGCCAAATTGAAGTTAAATTGACAAATCCAACCAAGGATAGGCAAACATTCAAGGTTTTTTTTGGCCAGTGCTTCGTATCAAAATTAAATTTCTCTGAAAAATTGGGTATGATGGATGATGAAAATTATTTTATGCTTTCTGATACAACTAATATCTGTTATCAAATTCAATGCGAGATGCGACAAACATTCAAAACTTATTCAAATCTTTGTCTCTCCTAATCTGCTGAGCTTAAAAACTTAAGTGATGAATTGATCAGTTTTTAAATTCTATCAGGAAGCATTAACATAATTATCTCAGATTATAAGATTCATAAGATGTTGCAAAAATCGGAAAATTCCCAAAACAATTCTATGTGTATCGCTGATCGAAAGAAAAATCGATGATTCATTGAACGTTTCCAGGTGAAATGCACATCGAATGATATTTTTCGGGTACGTCCACCACTTGGATTTTGCGATGCAGAAGCTTCGACTCCAATTAAAATTACGTTTTCAAGTAAAACAGTGCCTGATAGTGGAAGGCATTATTTTGCATTCTATCACATGAAAAGTAATGAGGTTCGTCAATAGTTTGAAACTGTGGTTAACCTTTTCAGAAATTTTTATCGAAGTAATCCGAAGGCCATTTTTCATTCGTTCCTGAGATCCGTTTTCTTCCTTTAATCGAAGAGACTAAATTTAAGCCATCCAGGACTCTCCGTTTTCTAAAATCTGTCATTTGAGATGATGCTAACAATATATGAGAGTTATTCAGAGAATTCATATTTCGATATTAGACGTCACTGATATTTAGAGTGACCTTTCCTTTAGCTTATGGCTCACAGTCAACAAGACAATCATTATTTGGCCATCGCCAAGTTATTTACCCAAGACCAATTGTGACGTATATTAGCTTTATATCCCTCAACTTTTAGTTATCTGTCGTTTCAAATATCTGTTGAAGTTTGCTATAAATAAAATATCGCCAATTAAAACTTCTGTTGTCCATCAGAGTGGAAGGAAACAACCATTAGTATATCTCTCTTTTCGCCTTGTAGCCAGTTGTCTTTAAGTTCAAACATATCGTATATTTTTTACAAACTGCAATAAGGGATATTATATTCAAAAATAATTCAAATTTAATGAATCGTTCTTTAATATTCGAGCAATCAATCGATAGAACTTTCAGTAGCAACACAAGTATAAAGTATCTGAAGAAATTTTATATGAGTCGTACTTACAAATAAGGTCAAAGAGCAAGTAGTTGATCATGATAGGCAATATGTACTTTGGACCAGTCGCTTTGTAATCAACTCGACGGTCACTAAATGGCCATTGCAATGATTTTACCAACTATGGAGAGGAAGCTGCGAAAAAAGGTTTGTTTGAGTAATGATGCACTGTTTTATTTTCAGAAGGAAAAGACTGCTCGACAAGTTTGGACACCGCAGTCGAAGTTTGAAGGTGTACGCCGTATTATGGTTTACTTCCTCAAAAATGATGGAACTCCGGCCACACCGACTGGAAGTACACCACAAGCTAGCAACGTACCTGCCGGTGGTGCTGCGCAAGCGTCGAATACACCGGCAGCGAGTGCACCTGCGCCAGCTTCAGCTCCGGATGCAAAAGAACCTCCTGCTGCTGCGAAATGAAAGTTAATTGGAGAAAAAATGTACAAAAAGCAATTTGAACGATGCACAATATCCACCTCACATTGGATTTAAATGAAAATTTGGAAAAAGACCTAACAAAGAGTTCTTATATATCTTTTGCCAATCATGTACAAATTACCCGTCAATTATCACTTTGTGATATAACACATTAATGCAATAAACAATTAGTGGGAATGTCCAATACAACAGATCGAGAAAAATGAAGCAGGGATGGGGTCAAATCCTGATTGATTTGATGATGATTTGTAGTAGTTCGGAAGTTTGATAGCTGATAGAAGGATGTTATTCGACGATCCTCGAGCAATTGGAACAGCTGTGTGTACAAATCTCTATGCTCCTCTACACGCACGTGTATTTGTGTTTCTTTTCAGCTGCATTATTTCGTTAAACTTTTATGAACTTAGTGTTGATGATTTTCCGACATCGTTGAATTGCATTTCGGGTAGCGTTTTGAATATTACTTTACTTCATTTAAAACTTAGACTATTTTTGCAATAAATAATGTAAAATTTATCATTTCACATTTGCAAACAACATGGTTGATCGAATCTTCTCGAATTTTTACCCGCTTCAGCAGTTAGCAGAAGAGTAAATGTTACAAAAAGTGTGTTTATGTAACATTAAATAAGTCATTTGAATGCTGTATAAGACTAATTCCGACTATCCCGTACACAATCACAAATTTAGATTCACATTTAATTTATCTTAAATTTAGCGTTTTCGTGAAACCTATCAACTTACGATTGTTAGTCTAATAAAAAACTACGGTTTTTATTTGACTGATTTGGAATTTAATTTGTGATTTTTATTTTCCATTCAAATATCCCACCTTTTTATTCTAGCATGAGCCAATTTTTTTTTGCCAAAAATACTTAACTCATTAATTTCAGGTTTTTCTTACTTCTTCTCAATTTCTCACGATTAATTTCAATTAGCAGAAGTAAGAATTAACAATGAAGACTCGCGGAAAAAACTTCGACGTTGTAAGTTTGCTGTGTTACAATTTGCATGCATATTGCTTAGGAAAATTGAAAATCAAA
Source organism: Dipetalonema caudispina (assembly GCA_013365325.1). Classification (NCBI taxonomy): domain Eukaryota; kingdom Metazoa; phylum Nematoda; class Chromadorea; order Rhabditida; family Onchocercidae; genus Dipetalonema; species Dipetalonema caudispina. Next base: position 102,563 of record JABVXV010000177.1, read on the forward strand.
TTCAAATATGCAATGCGAAATCATTTTGCAGGTGCATCATGGAATGGTACTACTCAGTGACGGTAAAGGTCGCGGAAGGCCAGTACGATTGGAACTCACAAAAGGTTGGCAATGATCGCAATAAATTAAAACATTTTTTGTAATATTTAAATCTTCGTAGGTTCTTTAATTTGATTTAAGTCGAGTGAATTGCAATTTTAGATGAAAGTAAAATAGCTTACTTTTTTGATCTTTTACAAGTTTGAACTTCAGATGTTCTCATCATCCAAATAACTACCAAAAGCGGTTTTTTCGATGATACGAGAGATTCGACAATGGAACTGGATACTAGCATACGATATGTTAAATTGTGCAAGAAAAATGACGGTGGTTTGGGATTATCAATCAAAGTAGGTTAAGTAAAATAAAAATGGAAACATTTCGACTTCTCGACCAAGCGAAATTATTTTTCAGGGCGGTAGCGATGGTAATCAGCAAGTTCCAGTTGTTATTTCAAAAATTTTCCAAAACACACCAGGTATGTGCAATAAAATAGTCATTTTTATTGTTCTCTATAGTTTGTTCTGCTGTAAGAACAATTTAAATGTCAATGTTGAAGAAAATTCACGACTGATTCTGTTACAACTCTTTCATCGCCGTTATTCTGCATCCTTCAGCATAGAAATAGCCAGTCGACGACTCTAACTTAAACAGATTATTTCAAAATGTTGACAAATGCTTCAGCTGTGATGATTCTTAATTGCGAATTATTGATAATATTTTATTGTTACAGCGGAAGAGTGTGGTCAGCTGTATGTTGGTGATGCAATCGTTGAAATAAATGGACAATCAACTGATGGGAAAACACATGATGAAATTGTTCAAATCCTGAAGGATACTGGAGATGAAGTAACACTTAGTGTCAGACATTATATACAAATTGCTCCTTATTTAAAGTTAGATTTTACTTTAAAGTTAAATATTTCATGAAATACTATTTAAATTACCTGCTCAATTTTTTCATTTTTTTTATTCAAGCTTTAAAACCTACACGATCAACATAAAAAAGGTCAAGCTATAAAATCTTTGTATGAAAGTTGTGAAGATAAATAATGAATCTCAAATATACTTTGTGAAAGCTGTAGAGGCGTATAATTCTTGAAAAAGGAATGATTTTTTTTGGTACCGTAATGGTCAGAAATTTAAAGCCATCATATTTTTAAAGATGTATGACAGGTTTTCTGCAACAGGAAACGGAGGTGACATATTGAAATAATTATCAGTGCTAGGGCTGCTTTTGAAGTATATAGCTCCATTAGTTTCGTTTAATGCATGAAGTAATTAGATGAACTTTTTCAGGCCAGCCGATTCGCTCAGATCACACACAGAAAGCGTATTTGACCGTCTCTATGAACCCAACACCTGGAAGGTCAATGATTCAGTTATTTAGAGTAGCATTTTTTTCTTAACTTATTAATGAAATCCTCGCAAGAACAAAAAATCAGACAATTTTTTTTTAATATTCATTTATATTGTCGTGAATTGGAAAATATCGAAATCAAATTTAGAGCTCATTAAAAGTACATTCATCTGTTCCTGTTCCTATTGGTGATATAACTAGTACACGAAGTTCCGCCGCTCGAGGTACAGCTGATAATTCATCGGATGAGTGGAAAACAATGGCGAAAATCCCACTACCGATGGCGTTTATTACACGTTATTTATGGGGAACTGATAAATTAAGGTTACCATTTAAATATAAATTATGTGATACCAATTAAGATCTTAAAAAATTTAATCTCATCTTATCAGCTTCATAGTTATAAGCCACAAATATTGCTCAATTCATCTTAATCACTTGGTGTAAATTTGAAGATGTCAGAAGTTATGTATCTGTCAGAAGTTCATTACAGCAAGAAAAAGTTTTTGCTCTCTTTCTCTATAATAGATAACACTGACAACTTTTTCAGTAGAGATACTTCTTATCAGTACCAAATTAAATCTTTTAGTTTGTGGAATTTGCATTCAACAGAAAGTTGCTCTCTACTGTTATTCAGTCATTTTTCTAAAATTAAAAAAATGCTATTTAGCAAAATTATTTTGATTCCAATTTGTCATTTCTCCTAAATTTGAAGGAAATTTTATCAAATTTCATGATTTATGTAGTTCCAAAAACGTTTTAACTTTTAGAAATAATGCATTCGAAGTTCGTGCGGTAGATGGTTCATCAACAGGTATTGTACACTGTGAAGACAAAAATACTATGGAACAATGGATTAAACATATTCAGAGTCGCATTACATCGCTCAATTATAAATCCATCAAATTGTCAAATAAATATTTGCATAAAAACGAACAGGTCGGTACTAAGTCACATCAACATATCGAAAGATAAATGGTTGATTTTATGCTTGACAGGGTTGATTGATGCCGTGATGAGTAATTTTATTGCAAGTGCTTTTCAAAAATTCCCAAAACTATTTAAGCTGTCAGGTTCTTGAGTTAAAGTGATCAAAAAGGATTTAGCAATGGAATGTCATAAAATATCAATTTTACTTTGCAAATTTTTTTATGTTAGATCCATGTCAATTAAAGTTCAAGAAGAAAACTGAGGATGGCATTTCCAGATTACTTATATCGGCTGGGTAAGTGAACGATTACCGGAAGAACATTTCAAAGATCCACGTCAACGTTGGGAACCTCGTTTCATCATCCTGAAGGGTGGCGAACTTTGCATTTTCGAATCTCCACCAGTATGTTAAACTTCAAGAAATTCTTTAAAGCTGTTTTTAGAGTTTGACCTTTGCTCATTTCAAACAGTTAACATTATTTAAATTATAAAATTGAATGACTTGTAGTTGAATTCGGATGATCTGAATAAATGCGTATCGCTGTACAAAATTTACGATACGGCATTTAAAGTAATGGATCGAGAAAAACCGACATTAGACAAACGTGATTATTGCTTCTGGATTGAAACATCTATGAATGGTTTGAAGCATTACATGTCAGTTGAGAATCATCATCAATTCAATCAATTCGACATAGCTTATCATCGTTGTTTGCACACTACTGTCAATAGTTTTCAGGTATTTACTTTTCCGGATTTATTTCCATTCATATCACTATAACTTGTTTACATATCTCATTCATCTGTTCCAAAACATTTACTCACTTAAATTTTATCTTTTATCATTTTCCGTCCTCATTTAATTTCTATGATTTTCTTTTCAGCGTTTATACTAATTTGCTTAAAATTAATTTCCCAATGAATATCATATTTTAAATTCTCAGACACGCACATTTGCATGTAGTTATCAAGGGCGTCCTAGCGGTTTGGTGATTGATATTAAGCAGGGTATAAGCTTATATGATATTCCCACAAAGGTATGCTTTTTTTTTTCTCTCAGATGACAATGTTATAAGTTATTTATTTCAAGTAACAGGTTGTAAGGAAGAGACCTTCAATAAATAGTGCATATAACTTTTCTCAATAACTTATGTCATACTTTTAGCGTTACTCGTGGCAGTATCGTTTCTGTGATTTAGAATCATCATCTGATGATGGAAAAATACGATTGCGACTTATTTTCCGCGATCCACGAGGTTCATCTAACAATGGTTTAGAAATTAAGGTAAGAAATATTGAAGTTTTGATAGTGATATCATGGATCAAAGGATACAAAGAAATGATATTGGTTATGGATTTTGATATATTTGATAATATATGCGTGTGACATATGTTATGCTATGACATTTGCATACAAATATAATTATATGATAAAGAATTGGAGTTTAAATTTTGTATCAATTTGACTTTTATCAAATCAAAGATTTTTCCATTTTCTTTCGATCTTCTAAAAAAGATAGAAAATATGCAAAATGCAATTTAATTTTAATGTGAAGTAATGCAAGATATATCCCTCATCCATACAATTTCAACTTTTTTTCCTTTTTTTTTAGGATATTGATAGCGACGAACTTTTGTTTATTGTATACACAATGCATGCATTTTATGTGACCAAAGTTATTGGAACGGATCCGGATTACCTAAAAACTATTCCACTCATGTGATTGTGCATGCAGAGAAGAAATATAGCAACCTTTGTGGTAGCACAACTAGAAGAGTTGAAATATTTTTATAGAACGGCAAGAATGTTTATTTATGACGAAAGGTTTTGAATTGTTCCGTGATACTGTATATATTTCTGTTTCATGTCATAGCTACCTTTAGTTAGCTGGATTAAGTCATAAAAGTTATGAGATAAAAGTACGAAGATAGATTCTTAGTCGTTCAGTGCTAGTAAATAATTAATTTAATTTCTAATAATTTACATGATCATGCCAACATTAACTTTTTTCGGGGATTAAATTGGGAAAATGAAATGAGAGAATGGGAAAATGATGTGTAATTTGTAATTTTAAATAATGTTTTTCATTCTGCTGAAATCACTTCTTCAGATTAATTAATCAAAAACAAACGATATTCCCGCATTTGGATTAAAAACATTTCAGTGAATTGTTAAAAAATGGAAAAATAGTTGCGAAGGTGAAGTGCAACAACCGTTTGATGGAAAGATGTGTATCTTTGTGTGAAAAAAAAAAAAAAAAAAAAAAAAACTAATTTCGAATCATTTGAAATTCATTAATTATTCAAAGTGAATTTTTCTAATGTTTAAACTTTCCAGAAATAAGTTGAAATAATAGATGATCTTCGCGCTAATATTTTATACATTTGCCTGTTTAAAATAAATACTTAAATAAACCATGGTTAGGCACGATTTATTTTAATTGCTATGCTTGGTTCAATTTGAGAGACAAAAAAAAAAATTAACCACAAATGGAAAAGGCATTAGAATAAAGTGCTGTTTTATCGTCGATTGTTTTGTTATCTGTCAGGAAAGTTTTTCCTCTTCGCAGAGAAACAAGCAGAAAATCAGAAAGACATGATAACAATTATCACTAATTTACCCACAAAAAGTTTTTAGCGAAAATTTTAGAAAAAAAGAGTTGCAAAGTATAAAACTCTGCAAGTCAAAATCGCTACTTCAATGGCGAATTACTCTTTGTACCTTCCCAGAGAATTCTACGCTTTCTTGACTACTACTCTCACCCTTTCATTTGAAACAAATGGGCTCTTCCCTGGACTATCTAAAAGTTTTCGAAGAACTTAAAATTTTAGCTTTAGAAATCCTAATGATAACTTCTGTTACAAATCACATGAAAAATTTCTCTCATTTCTTTTCCACTCATTTTGAACACAATTTTAACTGTTATTTTGGCCTCTTTATGCATTGATATGTTTGACTCAATTACAACCAAACAAAAACAGCAAATAAAGCAATTAGATGTGCAGTGAAATCCGAGGGATCCTTCTGAAAAAGTGAAGCAACGTTCTAAATGTTGTGTTCGCGTATGCTTATTCTTTTTGTAAGATTTATCCAGATCAACTTCAATCTAAAATTTTACATTAACTTTATTTTTGAATCATTTCAAAAGACAGCTATTTCATAGTACTTTTTTTTTCTTTGAGGTTATTCTGTTTCTTAAATGATGATAACAGTTACGCCACATTTCTCGATTATATTCAGATATCCTTGGTGATCTTATGCTTTATAGTCATGCAGCACTATTATAGGCCATCCCTAAAAATATACACGGTAAAAGTTTTGCTCCCCATTTTAACCTTTGTATTTCGATTCCACAACAGCACTCTCACAAACAAGCAATGTTTCAGATTCATTTCATGCAGCATATGCTGAAATTGAAACAGCTGCTCTGCCAAATTACTGTACTGATAACATGTAGTGAAATAAGTGCTCATTTCTAAGTTCTTTCAAATACTTAATTTTACCTATATAAAAGAGAGTATAGAAAGCAAGTAAATGAGTGAACGAATCGCAGTTTGATCACTGGAAAGTCTTAATAATAAAAAATATTACCAGTAGTTAGTTTCACTTTAACAGACGAGTATATTAGATTATAAGTAGCAAGGCATTTTCACTAGAGCCAAATTAACAATATGCGGAGTCGTAATCTATTGGCTAAAAAAATATGCTCTTATTATGCATATTCATAAAAGAAATATAGATATAACACAGCATTGTTCGACACTTTTATTCATAAACTATGTCGAACAAATATAATGGCCATTTACTCTTTTTTATAAGAATAAAGAACAAATGATAAAACATACATTATGATGCATCAAAAATTCCTGAATACCACAAAATCCATAAACTATTCATAACTGGGCATATGATCCGTTACCTCATCGAATCTTAGTAACAGTGAAAGCATGTAAAATCTGGAATTTTACAATAAATTAAATCATAAAACAAAGAAGTTTCTAGAATCACATCAAACAAATGAATTGCATGGCTTAGTTATAGAAAAAACTTACAGCTAAACCAGAAAGAACAAGTTTACAATGCAAAGCGATAGATGAGCTTACATAAACTGGCTGCTTAAAACATGACGCACAAAACCTGAGCGACAATTAACACCATCCGTCCAACTATCTGTCAATTTCCCGACTACCTAAGTTTTTTTTTTTTTTTAAAAAAAAAACCTCTATTACCGCATAATGAGAATTAAAAACTATATTTAAATTTGCTCCACTCAACCATTAAACGAAAGCCGAAAATACCTGTTTCCAGATTTTTACCATCAAAATTTTGCTATAAATTGGAAATCAGTGATGTTAATAATGACTAGCAAATTTTTATAAATTTTGTGAGCAGATTCAGAAACGTAATTCAAGGCTGTAAATGGAGAGTAGAATACGTAAAAAACCAAATCAGAAAACAATTCACACCCGTAAATAAAAAATAACAAATTTAAAACATAAGAAAGAGCATTATCACCGGACTTCGATAACTTCAAAACAAATTATGTTGTCTTGTATATATATCACAACTGCTCATACTAGTAACTTTTCATATTTTAATCAAAACTGAAAGCTACAGTCTTTTCATCTGGATAATTCTTGATATACTATAGCTGACTGACATTTCCAACAAAACAAAACATATGACTTTTTTCTTTATAATGAATGATTTAAAGCTACTAGAAATGTGAAAAACATTAGAAATCATTGTTGTGGTGAACTGATTCCAACTGCAAATTCAAAATTTAAGTAACATCAGGAAGTGCTTCCTGCTTTGATTTTACCCTTTGCGAAAGACATTTCCATAACACCAAACTGCTGAATGAAACCGAAATGACTCCAAGCCTCTTGAAATCGTTGGGACATCAAACGTTGACTGATATGAGGGTCAACTTGCTGTACAATTTGACACGCAAGTATTGTGTTCATTTCACGAAATAGCGGAGCAATAGCACATGTTGGAAAATACTTCTGGTATGCATGCACTACCTGTAAGATAGAACTGGAAGAGGTGATAAAATCTAGCTTTCAAACTCACAGGTTCATGAACTCGGAAGTTCCTTGCACAGAAACATTTTCAAGTGAATTAAAAAGTTAGAAACAATTAAATTAAAATACAGAAGGTTGTAGACCGCCTTTAAATTGAGCAGGAAGTTTCCCAGACTAAAAAACCTAGATTATATGTAAATTTTTAATATCATTAATATTTCAAGTATATCACTAAGTCTGGGTTATAGGTCTTTTCTGTGCTAAATGGAACCAATCAAAAACTGCGAAACGAATTCCATTTCACCCGCTGTAACTAGTACTATATTAACAATAGTTTGACATTTGAAAGATAAGACCTCATGGACTTGATCCAAGACATCTTCTCGTGGCAAAATATTCAGTACCACAATTCCTGAAATTATCAGCAAGAGATGATAAATATTGCAGACGTAGTTCTTTGTTTCAGCTAGATATAACTTCCATGGAAATCCTTGAAATGCGATTGTTGTACCAATTCGTCGAAAAAACAAAAGAATAAAATAAAATACCTGTCGGTTCCAAAATTCTCTTTAAATTTTCTATAAAATTTGGACGGATGAACGATTCGGCAGGACAAATTACATCGCCGTTCTCGTCACATACATCAATGAACACAACATCATAGAGAACTTCTGAAATTAATGATGAAAACTGATAAAGTTGAGGGATGTTATGTTCGCTATGTAAATGATTTAAAATGACATTTGTGTTAAATATTAAGTACCCAAACCACCCAAACGAATTCAATACCGATACTAGTTCTACGTTCAGATTCAAAGAATATCATGAAACAAGCATTACTTTTAATTACTGCTTTTTCAATAAATTTCACTCCATCCATCGTAACAATCTGGATTTTTTCATTCTTTTTTTCTAGTCCGAACCATCGCCAAGCCAGATCAATAATATCTTCGTCCAGTTCGACAACAGTTATTGCCATCTACATGGAAAAAGGAAACTGAAGTTCCTCAAAAACTAATAACTTTTCGTTCCTATTTTTTGCGTATCGGACAACAGCCTCCCAAATATTGCAGTATCTACTGTTTGGATCGGATTTTTAAGAATAAGTCAAAATGACAAAAAAATGGAGAGGAAACAGGTTTCACACTAAATGTTATTTTTTTCCACACTTTTTCTACTTTTAACTCGTTCCGTGTTTTATTGAAATCTCATCTATGTATTTCATTAACTGTTAGAAAAATTCAATAAATCTTAGGCACTGCGATCCTTAGCTCAGTTCGGTATCTCATTTTGTTGATTACATTCTTGCAGGAATCAGTAATCAATAAAGAACCGTTAAAGAACCACATTAGGTCCAATGTATAAACTAATCACCTTCAATGAGTGTCTGATAATGCATCTATAAAATGTCCGAAAAAGCGACCTTCGGAAAATGACTTGTCAAAAACATATTCATGCTGCCACCACCAAGACCGATTATCAAAACATTCGCTGTCAAGTTGGCGTAATCAGAGAGTGCCAACGCAGCAACGCCAAACGGTACAGTTAACATAACTGCTACATATTGCCCATTGATATGCGTATGATTCACTTTCCAGAACCGTGAATCCGATTCTTTAGACTTGACACCTGAATGCTTTCCTCACAATAGATTGGATTCAGTAATAATGCAATAAATTTAAAAATACGAATATGGATGAAAATGTTCAACCCATCATCAATTTGTATTATTGCAGTCTCTACAAACCTAAATTTCAAGAAAGCAATTGCATTAAAACAATATCTCATCAACAATTGCAATCTATCAACAATTTCAAGTTCTCAAATGAACTTCAAACTAAACCTGTAGGTGGGATAAGTCGAACAACAGTCTCATGTTTCTTTTGAACATGTCGCATTATCAAAAAACGATTAACATCACCACTGAAATAACTCATCTGTTTATTTTAACTGAATAAATTCGAGCCAACTTCATCGCTAAGTATACTGCTTAAATATATACTTCGATTCCACTATCATTCTTCACAGCTCTCAATTTAGATCGAGCTCTTTTTCAGTCCTAGAGAAAACTCACTTGAATTTTCCAAACTCTCTCAAGACAAAATTGGATAACAGGTGATCTTCCATTCCGCTTTTATGCAATAAGTTTTTATGAAAAAGTCAAAGGGAATCCGGAAATCTTATGGAAGCGGCTCTTCCTTTGTTGAACTTGGAATTTAAGAAGCTCAAATAACTGAAATTTTAGAAGATATAAAATATGATATATGCAAGGAATAATTTGATAAACAAGAAATACAAAAAAAGGTACTTACGTAAACATATCGACAGCATCATAAACAGTGTAGCAATCCTTTTTCATATCAGAACAAGGCCGTGATTCAATCAAATAACGGACCTGTTGACCTTGTGCAGCAGCAATTCCAAAACTTTGATCTTCCACAAATACTGTCCAATCCAATGACAAATAATACAGGAACTTAAAAAGTATAGAGTAGAAACTTGATATCTCTTACATTACTTTACTTATTCGTTACTTTTACTGAAATCTGCTCTATTAACTGCTTTATCTATCAGCTTGATAAGAAAATGTTCTACTATCCTGAGAAGTACTCCATTCTCAGCTGTATACATAACATCAAGTGAAAGTGATTCTAAAATAGCACGTAACATTTTTGCACCTGTTTTATAACTCATAGTTTTTCAGCAATAGCTGATATCGCTTCAACTGTAAACTCAATGTTTACTTTGCTAAATGCAAGTAATGCCTTGTATTGTTTTATTATTGCATATACTACATACTGATACATGGATTGAGGTTCACCTCTCACACTGTGTAGCTTTTCATTAAATTCTAGAATGTACTTTGTCGTGCAGCTTGCTTTTTGCAAGGTGCCGCTGCAAAGTAATTTCAACATTGCTATAAACAATCTAAAACTAGATATAGATTGGACTGATACTATGCAACCGCTGTGAGAATTCATAACAATTCAAAATTTTCATTTGCTTAAAGTAACAATACATGTACACTGTGCAAATAAACGCAACTTGAACTGGACATTTATTTTAATGTAAAATTTAGTTGAATCATAATATCACTACAGAACCAAACAGAAATACATAGAACTTAGTTTTTGTTTAATAGCTGATTGAGTTATCCCTCTTCAGAACTATTAAATTAATCGTGAGCAAACAGGAGAGTTTATCACTTACTACTCTGAAGGATCTGCGAATTCTGTACACACATAATAGAAAGATTATTCTTGCTTGACCTATAAGAATGAATTTGATATACCGCTGTGACGGAAGCGCCAAGTATGATGATTATCTTGAATGTGGGCAGCATATGACGGGATATACCTGAGTTTACAGATAGTTGCCATAACAAATTCATTATTGGATATGATTCTTCAGTTCTCTCTTTGCTTCTTCCATCCTTCAAATCTTCCACTGTTGAGGGAAGCATTACCTGAAAGAATTTTACTTCCCGAATCTCACTTTCAATTTACGCATAAATAATGAAAAAATTAGTGGTGCAGAGGGAAGAAAGCATACTTTATGACAAGTAAATATAGGAGCCTTTTTGGGATGACCTAAATTCAATAAATACATCCTATAACTTCGAGTTGAACTTTAAACCTAGACCTGAAATGGAATTTCAAACCATCTGCTAATTCCAATCATTCACACTACACAACAACTATTCAGAGATCACAGTTTGAAGGAGAAATAAGTTTTGATGAGTGAGAATGAAAAGCAACTAGGCGATAGAGGTAAAAGTAATGAAATGTTATAATGTAGGAGAAGAGAGCAGCAGGGATTTGTATAAATTTTTAAACAGTGTACCAATGTAATTTGAAAAGACGAGACTATTGACACACATAATGATGATAGATTAATAAGATTAGCGAGACGCTGTTTAATAAGAGATTTTGAAAATAACGAAATAGTATGGAGCAGTGAGGATGCAGTAATTGAGAGCGAATGAAAATAGCTACAGCTCTACGTTAACTTATTCTTAGCTGATGAGATTTTGCAAATATAAACCGGATATTTAATCAACTTCCGGTAAACTTTTCTTCAATTCCGCACGTTAGATGTTTCTTCTGAAGTTCTTCCAGAGTTGAATAAATTTTTAGTGGGAATACAATTTGAAAGAAAAACAGCTTAGATAAATTTCGTTTGTTAGAACTGATGATGCGCAATGATTTCAATTAAATATATCTTTTTCATGAAAATTTTTGTCAAATTTCTACTAGTTGGAATTGAAAAGATTAAACAAGTCTAGAATAAAGCTGAAACCAGTTACTAATCCAATTAACATTTTGATTGTCTTGTTGAAAGATAATTGGACTGAATGCTTGTGATAACCATTGATAACAGCTAATACCAATGTTTTCAACTTAAAAGATTCCCGAATTTCTACAAAGTTTAATTTTTTTTCTTTTGCTAAAAGTCATTCATTGACTTCTTTTTTTATTATGCTTGGAAGATGAAGAGAGGAAGAAGGGATGGTTTACTTGGAGCTCTCTGAAGGGAACAGCCGGCTTAAAATATTTAAAGCATAGGGAAGGGAAATGGAAATGCACTTTTTAATGAAGTTTTAGTACATACATACAGGCAGGCGGAAAAGCACTGCACGAATTTGAATATGTAGATAATAAGCAAGCGGGCAGTGGTAGAGCTATCTCTTCAAAAGCTACCGTTTTTATCACTCCTCTCAAATATTCCTTTATTAAATTTGAAATATTGAAATTACCATATTATTGTATGTATGGCATAAATTTGCTTCCTTTGCACAAGCAGCACATTTTTGCTAATTGAAGTTGGGATTCGTTCAAAGAATGATCGGTTTTCCATTCGAACTTATCAGAGGCGATAGAGTGAAATGCGTTTGAAATTTGGACGAATCATCTGTCAAAAGTTGCCACCAGCCTTCCGATTTGCTTAAATCTCAAAGAGTCTTTTAACTAATCTGTTTAAGTGTAAGGTAATATCTTCGAATCCTTCAACGGATTCCATTTCCTCTAATTCAGAGATATTTGAACTGATTTAAGAGAAATTTTAAGAAGTTTATCGTACTTTTTTCTCCAAAAAGTTTTAAATCATCTGAAATTTAGTCTTACCATGGTGACAAGTTGCACGTACCTTTTTCATCTTTTTTTTTCAGCAATCGATTTAAAATTTGATGTTTGGCAGATATAATGAAATAGGCAAACGAATTATTGTAATGTTGTTGATGGTGGTATGAGCACACAGGTAGGACTGGCTTTCAGCAGTTTCGGGATACCTGTCGTGAATGCATCGCTTACCGTCTCTTACTTTCCTGTATAAATTTAACATTTTTTTTTCGCACTCCATTAATTTATATTCTTTTGAATCGTTGTTGTAGTTAATGAAGTAATATGTGTTCACTGTGTGATGTGAAAATGGGTGCAGAAAGGAAAGGGAGGAGTTGTTGGATTGAAATTGCTGTATTCAATGCTTTAAACGACAACCTCAGTAAGTCCACAGAGATTATTTATATTATTACCATTTCCTGCATACGGTAATGTCCTAAATTCATGCCAGTCTATAAATTATCTGCATAAATATGCTATTCTAAGCTCCCCATTAATTAATTAAGATTGCATTTTTATTAAAAAGCTCTTTATGTTTTTTGGTTCGTTGTTTGTAGTAAATCTTATATCTTGCGAAATTTTCCTCAAAGAGCTAAAAATTTTCGCAGTATCACTACCACTACTCTGGGAGATATAAGTACGAAATGATAATTTCTAGTACTTCATGGTTTCACTGTTGTATAATAGTTAATACATTTTACAAGACTATTTTAAAAATCATTTCAGATTAAGCTTGCCAGAAGTGCAGTATTTGCAAAGAGACATAGAAAAGGTAGTTGATGGGTTCCCAATAAGTTTCGTAATGATTGAATTTTTTCTCATTAAGGTCGTAATATGTCTGTATTGAAGAAGCCTTCATTTCCCCATGAAAGCATGTATTGCCTGTTTCTTCACCAACCATCGCTAATTTATTTTTGCATTTTTGTAATGCACTGCAACTTCTTCAATTCATCCACACCTCTTCCAACATGAAATTTATTTCATGCGCTAACACATTTCATCTTCCTCCCTTATGAATTAATTTAAATTTCTTTTGTTTTACTGCACAAAAGCAGCACTTTATATTTAGATTCGTTTATATTTTCTTTAACATGATAAACTTTGGTTTCTTGGCATATATTAAACCATTTTGCGATCGATGCAAGTAGTCGATCAGAGCAATCACAACAGAAAAGATACGTTGAATGGTGAATCTCATAAGATTGCATTGTTTAACCTAATTAAAATTAAAAGGAGTTATTTAAGTGCTATATATATATATTTATTGGATATAATAGGCGATCTGTTGTCGTTTTCCCATATTTTATTTCAAATAACACTGCGTTGCTTTTTAAGCTTTAAAATAAATAATAAATGCCACAAAAAGCAAATTTCCTTAAAAGACCGACGAACAAACCGAATTCGTTCGGTTACAAAGGCACCAAGCGAATAACTCGATGAATACATTAAACAGGTGGCGGTTAAATTAGAAAGTGGATGGGGAAAAAGCATGACATCGATCAGTTTTACATATCTTAAGTATGCAACAATCTCAGGAATGCAGCTGCACTATGGTAGTATCATGAAGCGTGCTGCACTGAATGCTTCAGGCAGGTCATATTTTGTTTGCTTCATCTTTGTTCAATATTTTTGATTCAAAGCTAACCGGTCTTTAGAAATTTTTGAAATGAAGCTAATGAATGAAATCGAAAAGTATAGTACTGATATGCCGTTCATTGTAGCTCTATCATTCATTTCTATTAAATTCAATTCAAAAATTTATCATTAAATCTTGTTATTTTATCAATGCAATTCACGTATATTTATTTGGTAATGCAAAAATTGAAGTAAAAAGTGCCATTTTCCAAAATGCACCCCATTTGAAAATTATTTATGAACATGTATATGTGCATGTGTCGATATGTCCAATTGTTCCTATAGGCTTCATTTTGGGTAAAAACTCTCTCTTCCGCATTTCATTTCCAAAATGTTCCTCTCTCTTTCTATTTTTCGTTATTCTCACTGAAAAAATTTTGCATAAAATTACAGTGCGCAAAAATAGCAATGGCATTTATTTGATATTTTATGGAATAATTGATTCAGAGGAAAAGTTTCTTTGAAATTTATTCCAAAATTTGATATTCCAAATTGTTTAACAGGAAAGAGATTCGTGTTTTAAGTAGTATACCAAGAAATGAGCATCTTCTTGCATTTTCTTCTTTCCAGTTTTTAAAAAAGAGGTAAACTTACCTTTAACCTTATTTTACTGATAAGGAAGAGCGGCAACATGGAAATGAGAAAGCAAGGCAAAGATGGAAGGAAAAGTTCTGTCCTGTTTTATTAGCATCAGTGTGTGATCTTGACATATGTGAACAGTATTACTGATCATCAGTTTATCATCTTTCAATCAATCAATCCTCATATATTATGGGAGCTGAAAATTACGGCATTTGTACTTCCAAGAATCTTCCTTTTCGGGATTCTGTCCTTTAAATATGAAATAGTCCCTAAGAATAGCCTTTCCACTTCTTCTACTTGTACTATATTTTTAACTGAAATTAAGTATGAATGGAAGCTTAGTGAAATGTATTATGTTTGCATCGTATAAGCCAATACAATACTACTCTACCTGCCAAGCAAATCATTATTTTTTGAAACTGCCCTAATCATAACGATCATCTGAGGAGAGATCATTGTGGTACCTTCTACTTTTTCTTCCCTCTCTCTTCTTCTCCATCCTTCTTTTTCGTCAAAAACTTCGAGATTCAACTGAAAAGACATTGCAGAAGTGTATGATCCATTTAATTTCATTCCTGATTTCATATATGATAGAACTGATCAAGATATCGACAATCGGAAGACGATCCCTAAAATGTTCCAATGTTTTTAAGTAAGGCAGTATAGGTTTGTGTCATTTGATAAATATGAAAGGTAGGAAGTACCACTTGTCTGTTTACTACAGCAATTTCCGATTGGTCATATAATGAAGAAAGCAGACCCTGACTGCTAACACCCGGTGACACTCGAACTCTTTTCTAGGAAACTCTTGTGTTCAGTTCATAGGAATTTCTCGGAATAAAAGCTCTTCTTTTAATGTTGTCAAATTCGATGTGTTATCGCCTGGAGTGTCCTTTATCGATCAACCGTTGAGCTTGATATTTGCACAATTGTATGTTGCCTAGTGCTGTAGTGTCGAGAATAAAATGTATCGGCAAATGGAAATACTCTCACACAGAGAGCTTTTCCACCGTCACAATGACCTTTTCCCATTGTGATTTCAAATTTTGGACTGATGATAGAGGATGATAAAGGAACTTGAACAATGTTAAAAAGGTAGGAAATATGGAAAGGATAAGTCTTGCTGGAACTGATTGTTAAAAGAAAATTTCGTCAGGCTGAAAATTTATAAGTGATGCCTGAAATCATTTGTTCTAACTGTTTGATTTAAGCTTCGTTAATCAAATGTTAGAATACCTATAGGATGATTTCAACTACATTCATCTAGACGAAAGGTGAAGAACATTTCTTTATCTTTCCTCCTAATATTGCTGATTCATTCGATCTAATAATATTAAATCACATCTATTATCATTCTTCCTTCATTCTTCTAATAAAGCTATTCGTACTTGATCATCGTCAACCGTGAAAGATCAGTCTATATTTTATCATTTTAGAGCCTAGCTGATGTTAAGTAACTACAACTGTTCTTTTCATAAAACATTTCATAGGCAGAAGAAAATTTGGTTAAATCAGTTGAGTTGAGTGTGATCTGTGAACCCTTAACAACAGCCGTAACAGCCACTTCTCAGCAATGGGAAAAATAAATTTTTTTTTTTTTTACTCTATTGCTGATGGAAAAGTAAACAAAATAATTGATATATTTCGTTTTTAATTGACTCGCTGACGAGTCTTTCCCATTTTGCATAACCGTCCACACATACATACCGATCGCTGGTGATCATTAGGTTGTTTTGCAAGCAATGAATAATTCTACCATGTTCAACAAGACCGAAATATTATGATGATGTAATCAGTCAATGTAACATTATACTCTTCAGCAATATACTTTATACTTTCCTATCAGTAATTAGTAGCACTAACAATTAAACAACTTGATGAATTGAAATTCTTATGTAAAGATATTGCATCACTCTCGTTTTGCTAACTTCTCAGGTAAACTCCAAAGAAAATATTGGCGATGATAAAATGAGTATGATTTGAATGATGAATTCATTGGCACTGCTAGTTTAATTGTAGAATACCTCGAAATCCTTCCACATTTTTCATTGTTCCCTTCTACAGTGTGCTTCTCTTGTTTTCATTGAAAACATCTGCAAGTTTGAAGAAGATAATACATTGTCAGCATTTTTTGCATTTGACCTTGTATTAATATCGGTGTGGGAGGGGGTTATGAGTTTAATTGGATGGAGATAAACAAAATTAAGCTAAATTAGAAGAAAACATAGGTTAGGATAGCTAGAATAAGTTGAATATGCTACCAAGCAGCACTCAATCAATCACTCTCCAAGCAAACTCCAGAGATGATTTTACTGATCAAAAATTATCTTAATGAGCATGTTTTTGTGTAATTTGAAAGTTTTGAAGGCGGACAAAGACACCAGCTGGCATTAAATTCCATTGCCGAGATTGTTCCAAGTCGATTAATGATTAGTTTTTGTATGGCCATTTTATGATTTTGTTTATTTTCGCAACATCAAATAATTTTTTTATTACTTTTTCATTCTCAAATGGTATGATCAGTTGAGATTCAGAACAGAATTGTAATGATCATACACCTTCGTTATTTCTTCATTAGCTATAGCGATTAATGATACTATTATTCATTAGAAGAAAATCCTTTCCCTCTTTTTCATCTGCTGTCTCCTTCCATCATTGCTATTTCCGTACATCCATTCATTTTCAGTATTATAATACATAATACAAATAGAAATAAATATATGTGACTATTCTTCCACAAATTTTGTTAATATCTTTACTCATTTTAAAACAAAGAAATACTTGTGATTTTCTGTTGTATCGTCTCATTTATCGCATCTTTCAAAAAAGAAAATCACATTTTTAGCTCCTTTTTAATCATTTATGCACAAATTTATAATCAAATTTTTGTTGGTAAAAAATTCGTAAGTTAACGATTATTCTCTCTGCAAAAACATCTTTCATTTCATCCGTTGGAATAACATCGAAGCTAAATTAAAATATATTTATCTACTCAGTAATAGTGATTGAAGACTTTAACAAAGGCAATATATCTTCTTTTCTGCTGTGCAAAATCAGCAGTGCCGTTTTTCCAACCTTTGACCCTAAGAACAAAATATTACTCTAGTTGACGTAAATAGTAGCCATAATTTCTTGCAACCTTCAATGGGATAATCATTTATGCAAACTTCACTTATTCATTCATAGAATACTTTCGAATTGTAAAATTGTCTGGAATTCATGATTGTAGCCAAGGAAGTGAACCTGGACCTGAATCTGAAATGTCCAATAAGTGCTGAGCTCAGAAAAAGAATATTTCTTTCACATAAAGTGGATGCTAATACATTTATTGTAAAATTTAAAGGTTGAACTTTGGATGAAGAGAGATGGTGAGGAAAGCTGGTGCAGGTTGGGGAAAGAGAGAGAGAGAGAGAGGGAAGGATTTTGTTATAAAATACAACTCTGCCTGATGGAATTTCATTAATTTCCTATTGTCAGCGTATTTGAACAATTCGTTTTCTCTAATGGTACCAGAACTGCATCCGTTATTCTTTCTAACAAATTTGTATAAATACAAAAAAAAAAAAAAAATTGCCACTTTTTAATTTTACTTTATTTAAATATTTCATATGTAGAGAGACATTAATTGTCGCAATAACATCTTATGCGCTTGTTTAATGAATACTGATTTCTTTAATTGAATTTTACCCAATTTTTTTAAATGCAATTAAATTCTTGTACATTTCAATATATGAATTTCTTTGAAAGTTTGTGAGTTTATTTTTTATTTTTAGTTTCCGATATTATACTCAACTAAGAAACATGGAATACTAACTAAGTGTTATCTTCCTTAACATTGAACGACATATTTTTGTCGTCTGAAAAGCAAATAAATATAAAAAAGATGAATGAATAGGTGTATAGAGATCCTGTCATGTGATTTCAGCATATTAGCTGATCAGATACAATACTACGAATATGAAAGCGAAAAAAAAAGAGAATAAACGAGAATGGCATGTTATCAACTATTTGCATGATACATTCATCTATCAATGCTAAAAAGCTATCCATATCGAGTTTTGCATAAAGAAGGACATTCCACTGTTTAAAACAGTTGAAGTCAAAGCACGAATTTAAATGTTCCAACCATCTCTATCCACGAAATAGAGAACTTAGAGCAACATTCTCTTCAGCCATTTGATGATTTATTCAACAAAATTTTTGTATAGTTCCACATTTCGCTTGACTTCTTTCGAGCTTCACAACTTAAGTATACACTTCGAGGCGATACTTGTTGGGACGGCTGTTTGGTGCAAAATACCTAAGATATTCTGTGTATGTCTGTGTACACTCCATGATATTGTGTGTGTGTGTGTCTATGTGCACACAAATGTCCAAAGTATTCCGCAAGGAAGCCGTATAGCAAACGATTCTCCGCGAACAACCAAAAAAAAAAAAAAGTCCCGAACTACTTTTCTTGATTTCAAAAAGTTATAAAAAGCTCTGCTAAATCCTTGAATTTCCATCTATTTGTTCAATTCATTCCGTCCATTGCGCCCACTATTATCATCCATCCATCCATCCATCCATCTACCATCTATCCGTTCGTCCATCTATTCATTCAGCTATGTATATAGCTGCTGGCTATATGCAGCCCCAAGCAACCGGCTTCCCTCTCCCTTCAACTGTTTAATTGCTTCACTGAAAAAAAAAAAAAAAAAAAAAAAAAAAAAAAATTGAAAGAAAAAAGAAAAAAACGAAACCCTTTTCAGCAACATTACTTCTCGACTTCTAGCATAAAAATCAGCTTTGTACTCTTACCTTTCTCTCCTCTTTAATCGTTTAATTTCATCTGATCATTAAACTAATGTATATTCTATACTATACATATATATATATATATTCATTATCTCGGAAATATCATTAAATCGATCTAAATAACAATGAAAGGATTATATGAGGATTATATTTTGTAAATGCAGATGTGATCACAATGCGTCATGTTCACATTTTAAAAATTAATCAACGCTGGAATGTATTGCATAGGCGTTGTGGATGATTATTTCTGCATAAACTGTAAATGCACAAATATGCCATCTCTTCAATTTAAATAATTTTTAACGAATGATTGAAGTTTTGCTATTAATACTTTATCAGTTAATTTAGATAAATCAACTATCCTGATAAATATTTACTATCCTACGTTACTGGATACTAATCCTGCTGTATTATCAGCAAAACAAACATCTCATAAAGCATTTACTTTATCTATTTCTGCAAAGACTTAGTAGAGAGTATTCCCATTTCATGTTGTGCATACTGTATGTTTAAAAAAAAAAAAGAAAAAAAAATGGTTCATATTGTATCACAAACTAATCATGAATCACTAAGAGATACGGAATACGTCATTTCCAAAAGGTCACTTTATAACTCTCACGTGTAATGCAAATGCTCTCTCGTTATTGCCTATTTCTTCGTTTACACGCGCTAATTTCCTTGAAAGCCATCTGAAATTCACCAGAATGAGGTCACCGATCTTTTAAATCACCATTCTCAAACTTTCTCATAAACTTTTCATGGTGATCTGTAATTACTTTCTAATTGATGGTATCAATCGATTTGTTTTGTTTCCTCAAAACGAAATGCACTGTGTTGTTGCTATTCACCGGTGCCTGTACGTAGACTTCCTTAATGAATATTGGTAAATTTTCTATAGGACTCACCACCTTTACCGATTGTAATCGTTTATTTTCTCCTCTTCTGCTCGCACAGGCTTTTTTCTCTATCCAATGCCATTCGAAAATCTGGTTTTGCAAATTTTCTAATCAAGTATGCGAAAATTACCGCAGTAGGAATAGTAGCTCTAGCAAGCAACCTGTCTATCGTCATCAGAACTGGAATTTTTGGGCCACCATCATTTGTCATGCCATTTTTGATTGCGCTACATTTGTTTTATTTTTTATTTTATTTTTTTATTTTTTTGATGAGAATGCATTTGTAGCTTCATATCACAATGATAAAGCTTTCTACCATTATCAGATGAGTTTTTTATAGATTCTAAATAATGCTAATTATTGATCGACGATCAAATCAATGTCTTTGTTTGTGCATTATTATTATGCTATTAATGCATTGTGTGTTTCAAATTTTACATTATATTTAATATCAAATATCCATCGATAAAGTCTTCTATACTCTTTCATTTCATCAAACTTTCTGCTATTTTAGAAAATTTTATAACTGAGAAAATTGTCTTATGAAGTTTTCAAGCACAAAACTTATACAATTTAAAAAACAAAGATTTCTTTCACCTTCCCTCAATATCACTTAATTAATCACCATCTCTCCTCTCCTACTTCTCTTACTTATTTTTTTAAAATTATAATTACCATAATTATTAAACTGTCCATATATACATATATGCTGGACATTCTCAACATTTTCAGCAAAATGAAGACAATTAAAAATTCTCTTGTTAGGTCATAAATTAAAATTTTCAAGAACAATTGTTGGCACCTACGATATTTACAAAGAACTGAGGTTTGAAATGAGCATACACACACAGGTACACACACAACACACACACACACATACATACACAACAGAAATAAACAGACAGACAGACAGTTGGACAAAATAATATGCATATTTAGACGCATGGAAGTATTATTTATAGTTGTAGTAGCGTATCGCGCGTATGCGAGTGTGTCTGTCTATAGAAATTAACTAATTCATTTGATGGAAAATTGTGTTGATAATATTATGTCATTATCATCGCGATACGATGCGATGATACTACTAGTTGAGATGGCATCTGCAATTAATTAATTAGTATTTGAGGGAATATTTTGCAATCAATCCATGAGTAATGTGATGTGTTGTGAGTAATATCACAATTTGAACTCATTATGATAACATTTTTTTTGTCTCAAAAAATGTGTAATGCTAGTGTTATCATCGATATCATTCCTACGTTATCAGCATTGTTATTGTTGTCGTTTGATGCATAACATATTGATACTTTCCTTCACTATTTATTTTTAAGTAAACATTACTTGAGGAGAGATAAAGTAAAATGAAGATACACAGGAAAATAGAGAGCATGCATGTTTGCAACTGCTCGAAAGCTCTTCAATTCCGCTTTCCTTAACTTTTTTTTTTAACAAATTCATTTTCTTAAATGTTTCTTTTTATCGTTGTATAATAGATATTTCATCAGTACACTTATGAGTATTGTTAATGAGTTTACTGACCAATTTTGAAACTTCATTTAATATAAAACTTCGAAATTTTTTTTTGTGCTGTCCAAATTATCCTCTATAAAATTAAACGAGGAAGTAAACAAATCTCAATATCGAAGAGTATTTTAGTTGAACTTTGCTGCGTTGCAGTGACAGTAAAGTACATCATATTGACTTTTATCTTTGATTCATATATGTTTCGAAATGCTTCCCATTCATTTCTTATGTGTTAGACGATGAAATTTAGATAATTTATGTGAACATCCTTATTTCAAAAGACATTATATGCTTTTTATTTTACAATACCAAGTACAAAATACCTGCTACCATTATCATTTACATAATTGATCTTAAACATTTTTGGAAAATCACTGAAATTGTTGAAATGTGAAATAATCAAATGCTATCTGTGTGCTCTCATTATCACCCAGACATCGCCTCACTGACCTATTCAGAAGTATCAATCAGGTTTTATGAATCTTGTGACATCGTAATAAATGCGCCTGCCCTAGTGACCACATCTAGATCGGTTGCCTGTATATGTCTGTCTGTTAGTTTGTCCACTTTTTTTATATTTCTCTGTTTGTCGACATATTGCTCAATCGACCTGTCCCTTTGCTTAATGGTACTATCTATGTACTCTAACAAATCAGTATATCAAATCGTCGCTTCCATATATCGTATTATCACTCCAAAATTTCTAATTGCGGTACGGCAGTTGGTCAGAAGTAATTAAGGTCAAAAATTCAATTGAGACGATAACGAGGGGTTGTAGCGATTACGGAGAGGGAGAAAGAAGAGCAGGGGCTGGAGAGAGGGATTCGAATTTCGATTTCTTCATCTTTCCGTTGCGATCGCAGAATCACACCGTACAACAACGACGCAATTCACAAAATCTATCACAAATCACTAACTTCTATGCATAAAATGTATGCATTTTACATTTCGTCTCATTTCAAGTTTACACTGAAATCGCAAAAGGCACACCACACACACACACACATACACACACATACACACATACACACATACATACATACATAGATACATAGATACATACGTACCGACAACGACATCAGCACACATAAACACACTGACACAACACCCATGCATACAAAATTGCGCATATCACTTCGTTCGCCCTCCATCGTTCATTGAAATTTACCTAATTTTGATGAACTACCATAATACTACTTCATTTTAATTTCCATACATATGCATAAAGATGCGTTTGTGTTGGGTGCTCAACCTTCCGTCACTTTCCGTTATTACTATTTAAAATTAAATTCAAGTTTAAAAATTTCTACATTTATTTAAGACTGGTGCCAGTGACTTTTTTTTTTTTCGTCAAAACTGGAATCTATTATTCAGTTAAAGAAAGACTGATGAGAAGTTTTGGAATTTGTTGCATCCGTGAAAGGGTTAATTTCAATCAAAAGTTCCAATGCTCGTACCGTAAATTGTAAGATGCGGTACTACGATTAGTTTTAAATGTAGTACCAACGAAATAGGAAAGTGAGGTGCTGGGCGATAATCTACAACCTTCTTACACATGGATCATTTTACCTAAACAACGATTTACGGACTTTTTGGCATTCGAGAATGCTTTCATTGCCTCTCATCTGTGCATGTGCGGAAATATCTCGAGAATATGAATTTGTGTACACATCAGGCTATACAATACATTATAATATATGCACACACACACACATACATACACACACACACACACACACATACATACATATCGACTGATAAGCATAACTGCATATATTCTGCAAAAAAGAATTCAATTTTTCTTGTGAGTGTCATCGTCACCAATATCATTTCTAATGATAGTTAACCGTATGATATCACTACTACTTCAATTGCTATTAAAATAATTAGCACAATAAGTAACAGAAATGTAATTATTAATGCTATTATAGCCATCATCATCATTATCACAACATTTATCATCCCCATTACAATCAACTGTCATCATCATTATTTTAAAAGTGATAAAAAAAAATTATAATTGTAATTCACATTACTCCCATTTCAAATTCTTTTTTATAACTAGGAATTTCAAAATTAATTAAAGTATTAAGAAGCATCAAGCAAGAGAGTATGCATGTGCCACATAAATTACAGATGGGGAAAAAGCTGCACTTTTGCTTAAAACTGAATTTTGTCTTCATATATACAAATATATTTATACATAATGGTGAACTCGTTTATCGTTTAGAAAGGGCGACAGTTATGTGTAAAATAATAATAATAATAATAATAATAATAATAATAATAATAATAATAATAATAATAATAATAATAATAATAATAATAATAATAATAATAATAATAATAATAATAATAATAATAATAAT